>MJUU01042203.1:237659-274906 GCA_002080025.1 Modiolus philippinarum | reverse complement strand
ATTAGCTGAAAGTCTGGATCCGCCAAAGCTGCGGAAACATAGCTCATATGGTCCTTGTGCTGATTTTTTTTTATAATTGCACACACATATGGTTCCCCAAATCAGGAAAAAAACTAGAGGCTCTCGAGAGCCTGAATCGCTTACCTGGCTTTCAGTAGCCACAATCATGGTAACATTGTAAGTTATACAGTTGATTTCAGTCTAAAACTTAAGTACCTCGAAAACCACCAATATCTTGAACAGTATTTAAAGTCTGATCATGTTTTACTATATTTCTTTGTTGGGCTTTTTTGACAAAAAACGTTCTTGCTAAGGACCAATTTTGAAAATGGCAGTCAACAAAGAATTTTTAACATGGGTTTTCAAGTTGCGACATCAATACCTATTTGGAAACCAAATTTCATTGAAATTGGACAATGTTGAATTTTCCCGCCTTTTTGGGCGACCATTTTGAAAATGGCGGTCAACGAACAATTGCTAACATCTTTTTTGAAGTTGCGATATCGATATACCTATCTGGGAACCAAATTTCATTGAAATCAGACAATGTTGAATTTTCCCACCTTTTTTGGCAGCCATTGAAAATGGCAGTCAACGAACAATTTTTAACATCAGTTTTGAAGTGGCAACATCAATACCTATTTGGAAACCAAATTTCATTGAAATCGGACAATGTTGAATTTTCCTGCCTTTTGTGGCCGCCATTTTAAAATGGCGGTCAACAAACAATTTTCAGTCGCAATATCAATATCTATTTGGTAACCAAATTTCATTGAAATCTGACAATGTTGAATTTTCCCGCCTTTTTTTGGTGGCCATTTTGAAAATGGCAGTCAATGAACAGTTTTGAAGTCGCCACAGCATATGGCAAACATTTCATCATTTTACACTTAACCTTCATCTTCTATAGTTTTCGAAATAAAAGACGTAAAATACGAAAATTTTAAAAATTCAGTGAAAAAGGGGCAATAACTCCTACAAGGGTTTATGGATTTTCTTCAAAATTTCAGGGTGGGTAGATCTTAATATGCTGAATATTTTTGCAATTTACACTTGACCTCTATCTGTTACACTTTTTGAAATAAAAAATAAAAAATGAAAAAATTTTGAAAATTTTACGGAAAAGGGGCTATAACTCCAAGATTGGTTTCAGATTTTCTTCAAAATTGCACAGTGGGTAGATCTCATCATTGCTGATTATTTTTACCCTGTCAGATTTTTTATGCATGTATCTGTAAAGGTTTTCTAGTAATTTGCAAAAAACAGCAATTTACCCCTATGTTCTATTTTTAGTAACAGCAGCCATGTTGTTTGGTCTACAGACATAAAAATCATTTGAAAGTGCATACCCTAGTAAGGATTCAGGCCAAGTTTGGTTAGTATTGGCCCAGTAGTTTCAGAGAAGAGCTTTGAATAAAAGTTAACGGACGGGCGGACAGAGGACGCCGAGTGATGGCAAAAGCTCACATGGTCTTTGGCCAGGTGAGCTAATTAAAAGGAACTATAGAGCTACACTTCCGCAGCAAGATCCACCACCAAATCGCAATCTTTTCTAGTAGTTATCAAAAATAACATTATGAATCATATTTTTTCACTGACCTCGTGTTTTATTGGGCCGATGCCACTGCTGGTGGACCAGAGGTCCCGAGGGTATTCACAAGCTCAATAGTCAGACTTGTCTGAAATGAAAATTTGACCTTGCGTGTTTTAGAAATTTACAGTTTTTATCAAAATTCTAACCCCTTAAAAATACTGAGGCTTCATTCCGTGTATGGCACTCGGTAGATGTCCTTGGTACTGGATTTGGCTTCCTATTTCGATATTTTTGGAAATGAGTACTTCTTTTTTGTCTACTTTTGGATTATGACTTTCCATATTATTTGATTCTAATGCTGCTGATGAGAAGTTTCTCCTTGAAACACGTGTCCAGCATAACGCAATTAACTGTTTTAATGCAACTGTGGTATTTTTTGTATTTTTGAACCATTGGGCTGATGCCACTGCTTGTGGACCAGAGGTCCCTGAGGGTATTCACAAGCTCAATAGTCAGATTTGTCTGAAATGAAAATTGTACCTTAATTGCCCAGTAATTTTGTAAGCCTTGTTTTACTACCTTTTAAAGGCTGTTTCCCCTGGGATTTGTTCCCAAAATTGACCACAGCTACCTTTTTTCTTCCCAACTGTTTTGACAAAATTCCCAAAAGGATCGAGTGAGATCGAATATTAAATTCTTCCAAATCATCAAACTGTTCGGTTATTTGTAGTAAATATAATTTTTTACATGCATTTCTTGAAGTGTCCCTACAATGCATCCAATCGTGAAACCATTTATGGTGACATGGAATGATTTGACAGTATTTAATGTTTGAATTTAATTTCCCAATTTATCGAAAATTTTGCTATATTTTCCCAATCAAAAAGGCACAGGCAGCTTTCAAAAAAGGCAACAAAATCACTGCTTGCGTGTTTTAGAAATTTAGTTTTTATCAAAATTCTAACCCCTTTAAAATATTGAGGCTTCATTCCGTGTATGGCACTCGGTAGATGGCCTTGGTACTGGATTTGGCTTCCTATTTCGATATTTTTGGAAATGAGTACTTCATTTTTGTCTACTTTTGAATAATGGCTTTCCATATTATTTGATTCTAATGCTGCTGAGAGCTTACTCCTTGAAACACGTGTCCAGCATAACGAAATTAACTGTTTTTATGCAACTGTGGTATTTTTTGTATTTTTGAACCATTGGGCCGATGCCACTGCTGGTGGACCAGAGGTCCCCAAGGGTATTCACAAGCTCAATAGTCAGACTTGTCTGAAATGAAAATTTTACCTTGAATGTTTTAGAAATTTAGTTTTCATCAAAATTCTAACCCCTTAAAAATACTGAGGCTTCATTCCGTGTATGGCACTCGGTAGATGTCCTTGGTACTGGATTTGGCTTCCTATTTCGATATTTTTGGAAATGAGTACTTCTTTTTTGTCTACTTTTGGATTATGGCTTTCCATATTATTTGATTCTAATGCTGCTGATGAGAGGTTACTCCTAGAAACACATGTCCAGCATAACAATATTTACTGTTTTTATACAACTGTGGTATTTTTTTGTATTTTTGAACCATTGGGCCGATGCCACTGCTGGTGGACCAGAGGTCCCCGAGGGTATTCACAAGCTCAATAGTCAGACTTGTCTAAAATGAAAATTTGACCTTGTGTGTTTTAGAAATTTACAGTTTTTATCAAAATTCTAACCCCTTAAAAATACTGAGGCTTCATTCCATGTATGGCACTCGGTAGATGTCCTTGGTACTGGATTTGGCTTCCTATTTCGATATTTTTGGAAATGGGTATTTCTTTTTTGTCTACTTTTGGATTATGGCTTTCCATATTATTTGATTCTAATGCTGCTGATGAGAGGTTACTCCTTGAAACACGTGTCCAGCATAACAAAATTTACTGTTTTTATGCAACTGTGGTATTTTTTGTATTTATTAATGTACTATTACTTTTTGAATTAAATAATGATGGCCAATAGTCTACTGTTTTGCCGGTTAACCATGCCAGCTAAATGGGCATGGCTGTACCATGTTTTTGGATCTCCACTGAGAATGAGCACCTATTTTTGTCAGTAATGGGTAAAATTCTATTAGGTTTAATGGGGCACTGTAAGAGGACGGCAACTTGATTTTCAGGAGGGGGATTTGATGATTTTGTAATTGAATCAATTATATTCCGATTATCGGTTTTCATGGCCGCTTTAGCTTCCATTATGATGTCATAATTTCCATTGAAAAACAATGTAATCCATGAAAACTAATGTCCCATGATAACCCATGATCGGACCACAGGGGCCGGTAAAATATGTTTTGATCGTCCATGCCTCAATTATGTATGTAAGAAGGAGCCGGTAACATACGATGCTTTGATTGTCCGGCCCCGACTATGAATGTAAGGATAGTCCGGACGCGGACAATCAAAACATTGTATGTTACCAGCTCCTTCTTACATACATAGTTGGGATGCCGACAATCAAAACATCGTATTTTACCGGCTCCTTCTTGCATACATAGTTGGGGCGCAGACAATCATGGTTTGTTACCGGCCCCTGTGGATCGGACTGTAATCTTGTTGCCAGTGAAAATAATTCTACTTAAATTGTCATGAAAATATAATTTCAATTTGATTTGAAGGACATTTTTTTTTGTTGCAAATGAAATGCGACATTTCGTGAAAATCACAAGCACAAAATTGTTTCATTAAAAATGTCATTGTCAGCCCACCTCCCTAGACGAGAAGGAGGGCTGACATTTGATAAAATGAATAAATAATTGTTAGAAAATTTCATGAAAATGAATAATTTCTCTGGGCAAAATCACTCAAGCCATACCCCCTGTTGGTCATCCAATATCCCTGAATGACGATGTTTGGCCACGTGGTTTGGCCCCTAATGTTTCCAAGTCTTGGCTCTGACTTTTGGGGTTAGTAAGTCCTGAGGGCCCCTCAATCCAAGTAAACAATACATTTCAACTAAAAACTTCTTCATTTCGATGTGATTGCTGTAAATCCTTGCTCATACTGTCTGCACGTGCAACGGTGTAATCTCTAAACTGATCCGCGTGAAAAAAGTTCCAGGCAATTTTTTTTTTCAAAATTTCTACTGTTTAATTAAGGTGTCTGCAGGGTAGATTTCGTATTATAGAATTTTGTAAAATTTTCTGTGTAGAAACATAACTGTATTATTGTTCAAAATGTAAAATAAAATTTTGGGGTCACCGTGCATTTAAGCGCAAAATCTGAAATTGAACATTTCAGGATTTTACATAGAAATGATAGGGAAAATGATCATATGGGAGGATAGTTTGAAAAATCTATTATAGAATTTTTTCATACTTTGCATGTGTTTAATTATCATTATGTAGTTTACATATAAAAAATAGAAATTAGGGGTCACCGTTGAAATAAGAGAGAAAAATTGCAAAATGTTAATTTCTCTAGTGATACTTAGTATCTTTGTTAAAATATTTTATGAAATTATCTCCCTTGAATAATTTCTGTGTTCTGTAAATCCAGCAACAGATTTAAAGCTCATGTGTTTTGACTCACGTTTTTCAAACGAAAATGTTATAAAAATGATTAGGAATATAAATTTTAAATATATATGAACTTTCTTTTCATCTAAAATAACTATTTTGTTAAATTTCTTAATGAATGAAACCTAAATGAACAATTATTAGACAAAAATGGCGGAATAATACCACTGAGACACCTTAAAAAAAACTTCACAAATTTATACATACAATATCTTCAACAAAGCTTTTCATAATATCATAATTAGAAAGCAAGAATATATCCATGATAATGTAAAAATGATAATTTTGTAATTTTCAGTATATATTTTGAAATTTAAGTTAAGTGAAATAATTGATAGCTGTTGATGATCTCCGAGTTTGTGATAGTCCGACTTTGTAATGGTCCGAGTTTGTTATGGTCCGGGTTTGTTTTAGTCCGACTGATCTCATTTGATTGAAAATTTCGCAGGACATCGAACGCAACCGGGATTTTTCTTAGGATTAACCAGGACTATACATTACATAAAGTCCCTGAATTAACATGAGAAAGGTTTGACCATAGATGAATGTGACACAATTAATAGAATTTAATAAAATTAAATTATAGGAAAAAATAAGGGGATACATGAGCAAAATATTATGATACTTTTAAATGGATAAAACCACAGAATTCCGAAAATCTGAAAGAAATACCATAACATGAGGAGCGAACCTCCTTAAGTCTCCGGCTAAAAACCTAAAATTGATGTTTTTAAGTGTAGCGTTTAAGTTTAGAATATAGCAAAATTACTTCGTAATTATATGCAATCTGTTACTTTATATCAGAGACATATATAAGACATTATAATTATATGTCTCTGTTTATATGTATTTATTAACATACGATGAGAATTTTTTTTTTCAACAGCATAGATGCCTATATAAATTATGGCAGAAATTCTAATCAAGAGAATCTCAGAAGCAATCGACTCACATCATAGAAAATAACAAGCAGGATTCCTAAAGGGTAAAGGTTGTACTGACCATATTGTTACACTACGAAGCATATAGAACAGTGCACAGAATGGCAAAGGCATGTGCCAACTTTATCGACTCTAAAAAAAACCTTTGATAGCTTCCATAGAGCCAGCTGATGGAGAATACAGAGATCTTACGGAATACCACAACAAGTGGTAAATGTCA
This sequence comes from Modiolus philippinarum, assembly GCA_002080025.1. Taxonomy (NCBI): domain Eukaryota; kingdom Metazoa; phylum Mollusca; class Bivalvia; order Mytilida; family Modiolidae; genus Modiolus; species Modiolus philippinarum. Next base: position 268,658 of record MJUU01042203.1, on the reverse strand, counting down.
TAAAACCATTCTACAACAACTTTGAATGTGCCGTTGGAGATTCTGAAACATCTTTTCCGGTGAAGACAGGTGTAAGGCAAGGATGCGTTATGTCATCGAAGCTGTTCATTACAGTAATTGACTGGGTTCTACATCAAACAACACCAGACACAACAAGAGGCATCAGATGGACCCCATTTACAACACCAGAAGATCTTGAATCGCAGATGATATCACCTTACTTTCACACGCGCACTTGCATATTCAGGAAAAAAACATCCAGATTAAAATCTTTTGCCAGTCAAATTGGTCTGAAAAATTCGAAGGCATGATCCTAAACAATGATTATTCACCATCAGTAGCATGGACTAGATGGACAGGATCTACCAAAAGATTGACCGATTTACATACCTTGGAAGCACAGTTCGAGTAGATGGTGGAGCAGAAACTGACATTAAACAGCAACTGTCAAAAGTTTGAGTTGCTTTCAACAATTCACAAAATGTCTGGAAATCTGGCCGATACACCAGTCGTATAAAACTCAAGCTATGCAACAGCTGCATGGTACCAATACTGCTGTATGGCTTTGAGTGTTGGAGAATGACCGATGCAGATCAACAGAAGCTTGACACATTCCACACCAAGAACCTGAGGAGGATCCTTTGTATATTACTGAGTTTAATAGGGGGACCCCTGCCCAAATTATGTTAGGAAGTGAGTTTAACATCATTTTTATGGATTGCGGATCACCAAACCAGAACCTCCTCAGAAAATGTCAACAAGAAGACGTGAGCACCATCAGAAGAAGAAGGTGGAGATGGATAGGACATGTACTGGGGAAAGATCAGCAGGACCTGGCAAAAATGCTATCTTCTGGAAGCCAGGAGGGACCCAAATTAACTTGGAAGCGTACCGTTGAGACAGGGATAAGTTAGTAAGTAAGTATTCTCATTGTCATTTTATGTCCACTGATAACGACCAAAATCAAAAATAAAGAGCAATATTTGTTGAGGAAATAAAAACCTACCAAGTTAATTTAAAATGTAACTATCGTTTTGTTTTTCTTTAATCAAAATGTTGTATTTTGTGAACATTTTCGAGATGAGTTCTTTAATTCAAATGAATTGAATTAAATAAAAATAAATTTACAAAAGCTTAAAATAATCATTATCTTTATGTTATCCAAGATATTGCAAAATGACGGAAACATTAAAAACTAAAAAATTCGAAAATTTCCAATTTGCTTGCATATTTTTTAAGTGGTTGCCGACAAGGCCGAATGCAAGGTCTTATTTATCATATATGGACATTTGGGTTTATTTAATGGCTGAAGTGTCACGTTCATACTGATTATAGATTTGTAGATTTTACGAGAATTGATGCGAGATAGCCGGTGTTGTTAGTTATGGGGAAGACTAAGCATTATGCATTTTGTCTTTAATTTATCTCAAACGTTTGAAAGCTTACTCTACTTATAGCCTAGACACCACATCGATATCACATTCATATATAAATTGTACGAGAAATTTACATCTAAACGACAAATCAGTGGAAATTATGGAAAATGAAAATCCCCATTTTGCACAAATTTTCGAGTTAAAAAGTCAAATATAGCCCGATTTTACTTGAAAGTCTCCTTAATGTCTGAATTATAGACACAAATTCAAATTTAACAAAATTTTTTAGTATTTTTAAATTTGGAATATTTGGTACCAATTTCGGCATTGGTGAACCTACAATAATCACTGGATTTGTTGCTAGTGTATCATTTGTAATGGTAGACAGTTTGGGTTATTTATTTATTTACTTCTTCTAATTCTCTTGTTTTGAAAGCTCTTTTCTATCTGCTTTTTTTAATTATGTCTCTTGGGTTACTTTCTGTTGGTCCCAGCCGGGTCCGTTCTTTGTATGTAAGCAGCAGTGCCTTCCAGTCTTGCAGACGACACAAAAATACGAACTTTGCTTGCTTGTTACAAACTATACTGTAGATCTATCCATATTATACTTGAGGTTAGGGTAAGGTGTCTACCATTGCAGTTAGGACTATTCAACGTGTACTTGATACAACATTCAACTTGTACTTGATACAACATTCAACTTGTACTTGATACAACATTACAATAAATAAACATGAACATAGCTGGATTAATCATTTAAAGAACTCGGAAGCAGGAGTCGTGCAAGAAGCAACGTTAACATAAACTTATAACACACAACGAGCCATACACTCTCCCTGTTATTCCAGATCATATTAGTGTTCTTCAAACCCACTCCTGTTCTTGTTCTTTTTTGTTTTATTTGTTTTGTCTTTGTCATACTGTCTCAATTCGTGTTGGATATGAATTGTCGTGATTTTGGAATTTATGATTTAAGAATTTCCCCTTTCCTCATTCTTGCTTCGGTATTCGTTTGATGTTGTACTGTTACAATTGGGGGCTCGTCCGGAATAGTACCAAGTGCATCCCTAATTTTCTGATGCTCGGCAAGGAGATATTTCTTCTTTTAGATGCCATGACAGGATTATTGAACAACAGACCAAATAAAAGCTTCCTATCCGCTACGTACAATGGATAAAAGTGGCAATGCACTGTTCATTCGACTGTGCACACGAAAATTTACAGTCCAGCTTCAAACGACAGAAACAATACTACGACCGGAAACAAAAATCAAGACAATTTGAAGTTTGTGATGAAGTCCTCAGATGTTACCCGCCAGAAGCCAGTCGGAAGTTAGGTCTTGGATGGGTGGGTCCCTATAAAGTTATTCAGAAAATATCAGATGTTACTTACAAAGTTGAAAGATGTCAAGATGGGAAAAGGAAAGATGTATATGCCAATGATATGAAACTGATAGAGTTACAGAACGACGAAAACAACAGCAAATCTGAATTGGATGATGAAGTAGAACAGAGTCTTAATGACAAAACTATGAATACGCAAATGAGAAAGATGACTTAACACCAAAATCAAACGAACGACTTCGAAGTAGGACCGGAAAGCTTATTAAGCCACCGGTTAAATTATCGCTATAAATGCGCTTCGCGCTCGTTTGGGGAGATTTATATATCGTTAAAAAGAGAGATAGAACAGAAAATAATAAGAAGTAAATAAATAAATATCCCAAACTGTCTACCATTACACATTAAACATTATTACATAGGAAGATAAAAGACATGCATTCAGATTTTTACGATCCAAACATTAGATAATCGAAATATTGAAAATGATGAAAATATTGAAAACCTCAATTTTTCATTTTTTTTTCAAAAATTTTGACCAGAATAACTAGAAGCTCCAAAGAGCATGCAAAGCTGATCGTCTGGTCCAATGCAGACATTACACAGTCAAAATAATCTCAATATGAAAAAGGGAAGGAAATGGGGTAGATGTCAAGGAGACAACATCCCATATCCAGGTTAAAACGACCCAAAACAAAGCATCTAGGGGTCACAGTACGGTCCTCAACACAGCGAGGAACCTCACACCATATAGCAAGCCCTAAATGGCCCCAAAAAGGTAAAAAAGTGAATAAATCAATGGATACAAACCACATCCAATAACCCAAATATCAAGAAACTAAAATGTTTAAGTGTAATATGTCCCGAAGTGTCAGATTAAGGTTCTATGTGTTCAACTATGTTCCCCGCTGACTGCCATCGTTGAAGCCTTGATGAGGTAAATGTTGTATTAACAAAAATATCTTTATCTTTTTTAAGAGGACCAACAGGCGGTCCTTTAATGAGGTGTCGACCTGTCAGAAAATTTTCATTAAAGAAGACGCCCAATGACTATTGTGACCAAATTTAGTTCAATTGTCTCCGGTCCAATGTTAAACTAAATTGGTGGCCATCTTCGATGAGGTATAGACTTGTCGGACAAGTGTCTTGAAGAGGATCATCTAAGGACTTTTGTGAATTGGTTTGATTCCAATTGGCCGAGTAGTTTCCGAAAAGTATATCTTTAAATGTGTTTTCAAGTAGAGTTTAAAGTTAAATAAAATTCCCCACTGGCGGCTATCTTGGTTTGATAAACAAACAAACAAAAAACGCCCATGCATGGGCTGTTGTGACCAGGCTTTCTTGTAATTAACTCTATTGTTTATGAGGAAAAGACCTTTGAATGCTTTCCGGTTGAGTCCAATTTTAACTATTGGCGGCCATTTTGGATCTGATGTGAACTTGCAAGACACGTTTTTCAAAGGGGACAAAGGACAGTTGTGACCAAGTATGGTTCCTATTCGCCATGTAGTTTCAGGGGAGTTCTTTGATAGGGTTCAATGTTAAACCAAGTTCCCCCACTGGCAGCCATCTTGGATGAGGTGCTGGCACATCAGATTACTTCATTATAAAAATATAATGCAACCCTTGACACACCATACAGTTTTTCATTTGAAACTAAATAAATTTTGGAATGCAAGGTAAAACTGCAGCCATGTTGTTTTGTCGTCTGACTCTTCGGATACAATTTTGAAACTGCAAACCCTGGTTATGATTCAGGCCAAGTTCAATAAAAATTGTGGTCTCAGTGGTTTCAGAGGAGAAGAATTTTGAAAGAGCTTACAACAGACGGACGATGCCGGGACGGCCAGGCGAGCTAAAAATTTATGGGCCCTGATTGTTTATATTTATCAATATCATATCACAACTGATATAAAAAGTACAGCAAATGTCCAAAAAAAAAAGTGATTCCAGCAAAGGCGATTCTTAATATTTGCAAATTGATGGAATATTACTCCAACCAGTCACCATGCATATTTCTAAATTTTGGACCAGAATATATCAAAAGTGTACGTAATGAAGACGAAAATTTCAAATGAAATAAATAAAAAATTTCGTCTTTTGCTAAATTGTCAAACAATTATTTTTGGAATCGCTTATTCTTGTTACAGGTAATACATCAGATATAAACCAATCAATCAAAACAAGTCAGCGATGTGCGACATTAAATCTATTGGCTGTGTGAAAAGTTAACATTACAGATACGTTTGTTGATGTGGTAAAGATGCCTCAAATCCCTGTTTGGGAGATAAAGGGTCTAAAGTGACCAAACTTTCATCTTTTCACACATTTGCGCACAGATTTTCTATTTCTATTTCTATTTGCGCACATAATTAGATTTGACGAGGAGATTCATTTTATTTCAAATATTAGTGGACAGCTATCGACTTTTGGAAACAAAGTTCAAAAAGGAACTACAAAGAGAACATTTTTCCCCGGGGTGGGGGTCAGCAAAGTGCTCGAGTACACAATGATGTAGATTGAATTGCTTTTGTAATAAACAAAGTTTATGGCCTTTTCGCTCCATCATCTTCCTTGCCTTAGAGTTTTTGGTCGTTTCTGGAATGTCTGTATTTTTTGTATGGCACTCGGTAGATGTCCTTGGTGCTGGTTTTTACCTCCTATTTCTCGATATGTTTGGTAATGAGTACTTCTTTTCTGACTATTTTTGGATAATGGCTTTCCATATTATTTGATTCTAATGCTGCAGGTGAGAGGTTACTCGTTGACATTGACATACGTGAACAGCATAACGAAATTTACTATTTTTATGCAGCTTAATAATTTTTTATTTTTTAATTTCAAAAATGGTGACTATTACCATGGAAACAAAAAGGCAGGAAAATTTCAACTGCTCAGAATTGGATGAAACTCGACGACAGAAAGATTGTCAAGCATTTGTAGTTAGAATTGATTTGTAGATTTGAATTATCAAAAAAGCTGACGTTGTGAAAACGGAAAGGGTTGGAAAAAATAAGTTCCAAATCGTATGAAGATCTACCGCAATTAATAATAAATATTTTGTAAAAAAAAAGGGGGGGGGTATGAATAATAAAAAAAAAACATGCACACGATTAAACTAAAAAAAGTACAAAAGCCAAAGATCTCCTATTTTTCATTTGATGCGTGTGTGAATATTGAAATCCTTCATAATTTTGTTTACAAGTACAGTTTTTTTTGTGGTAAATCGTGTTTCATCACCATAATTGTCATAATTAAATTTTACTTACATATTTATGCAACATTTATGACATAAGTATACGAAATAAACTTTACATAAAACATTTAAGATATGTAGTTCCTTGTTTGTTATACATGTGATTTTTTGTTATTATAGTTATTTGATGGAATAAGATATGATACTGATCGAATATTATACTTTTTATACCCCATGCATCAACGCCAAATCGGGGCACATTATCCACATAAAGAGGGTACAAGTTTTGTCCACGCTATCGCTTCTAGTTTTTTATACTTAGAAGTTTTTATTTTATTGGCCATTAGATGTACATGCTGTATAAGGATTTGATTTCTGCATATTTACAAAGAATAAAAATTGATGCATTGAGTCTTCAGTAAGTATCTTGCGATGGGCATCATATGTGTCTTACAGGCGCAAATGCCATTGCAAAGACATCATACATTTTTGAAATCCCGGCACATGAATCGGAATTCAGGGGCTCCGGCTATAGAGCTGTCGGGCGCATCCTCGGGTGATGAATGGGAATGCCCTATCTATGCGGGGTAGTCGGGTCATAATACATAAAGTCTGACCACGAACCATTGTAGACTGACTGTGTGGAGAATGCAGTATAAACACCCATTCGGGAACAGACTCACTGGGAGATGCATAGAAGGCTAAATTTCCTGTCCCTATATCCATCTCAGTGCAGTAGCAATCAAAACTCGTTGCCCCGGTTGTCCCGTCCACATTTCGTTCTTTCTACTTTTCCGTATGATTTTTTATAACTTGTTCTTGATATTTATTTGAAATATTGCTAACCGATTCTTTTAACTAAACAATCAAGCAATCTTTTTTTTTAAATTTTGCTCGGACCATGTCCATTACTGACCACACTCCTGCTTTTACCCTGAACTGGACGTTTGCATGCGTATATGTAAAGAAAAATGTAGAATGCGCGTCCCTTTGGAGTGTGTTTGTAACATATCGAGTTTAAGCACTAGTGGATCCATCAGTCCAAAGTTTGTTCCGGACTATTTTTTTGACGAGTAAGTCCAAATTCTGCACAACTCGTGAGTTTGACATATTAAGTAACCAGTTGTGTTAAGAGTATCACAATAATGAGATTAACATTTCCTTTTCTTATCTAGGACCCAAATTTGAATCCCTACGTGATAACTTATGACATTTCGGATCGAGGATTAGCCCGTTTCAGGCTCCCTATTAGCCAGTTCCTGGGACCCCATTGGCCTTTTTTGGAACCCTATAGCACTTTGCACTCCTTTTTTGTGCGACTGTATCGACCAATGACTGTCACCAGATAAAACCAATACTACACAATATCTCAAATACCCTTACCTTTGCAATATATCGGCACACCGACATCATTCGACAGGAAAATTACGTAAACGTCGTCGGTGCGATTTCCAGCTGTAGCGATCTCGCGGCAACTCCGAGGCGTAAAAACACACAGAACAACACTTAGAAGAAAATGCAAAATAGTCCATAAGAGTAGGATATGCTTAAGAAACATGCCTCTAATCACTATCAATGAAATTAGATAAATTTTTGTACATGTATGAAAGGTTCAGAGGTAGTATTTACTTTACCTTAATCAGGTATGCTTCGGTGAACTTTACAAAACAAAGGTGTAATCTCATAATGAAATTGTCACTTAAAATGTATATAAGTTGCTTATATTTAGACATTTTTGGTGAAAATATATATGTATATGTATAGTATGTTGATAGGTGTCGTGATGATGTGTCTTCACTAAAATGATTGATTGAGTTTAAACGCCGAAAAATTGTGGCGAATTTTATGTACACACAAAATTTGATGCATTTTACCTGAAAACAATTTTGTATGTATGGTTGTTTGAATTGAATCTTATAGCATCGAATTAAAATTGAATGCTTTAATTTGTCCTTAGACAACTTTTCGTGAATTGTGCACAAATGAAAAAGCAATTGTAATAGCCCGTGGACTAGAATTACTTTCCATGCACCCTCTCTTCAAAATAAGATATAACCAACAGCATAGACAGAATACGACCATTTTTTTCAATACACCCACGTGAGTACACCACTCAAAATTCTTACGTTTTAACTTAGTTTCATCTTGAATGTTCTATAATTTTCTATTGATATGTTTATATCCTCTCAGTTTTGATACAATATTGAAAAATTATACCATATAAAGCCCACAAATTTCTATATTCTGAAAATGGATTTTTTTATGGCACGCCGTATTTATATTTATTCCTATTTTGGATATCTCATAAACTTTATAAGATATCTTATAAAAAAAATTATATAAAAGATATGAGATATCTTATAAATGTAAAAAATTTAAGCAATAATAGATCCCGTTTATTTGAATTGCTGATAATGGATCATGTGATTTAATTTTAAAATAAAATGGTCGCAGGGTGATTTTTTTTCGTTTACCACAGTAGTCTTAGGTTAGGATATGGCTAATGTATTTGGTTAGGATTTAAGTTGGGAATTGGCCTTTCTCTAATTTCTGCCCTGTTTTCACGTTTCCTGAACAGTTGGAGAAATCGTTTCTCCTCTCTAGAGAGAATGTTGTTCTCGGCAAGTGATTGGCTGAAATTCAATTATGACGTCAAATTTGTTTGCCGTTTTCCGACTTTATAATTGTGACGCCATGAAAAAAGGCGACCATGCCTGATGACGTCATGCTCAAAGAACACATTTATTTCAGATTGTCGGAAAAGGGGGGGGGGCATATTCTTGTCCAAAATCTCCTTGAAAACATTAGAGAAAAAAAATCCATAGCCTCATCTCGTGAGAAACGACATTTCTACACTCTCGATAGTTAAATTTTCAAATATTTTAAACGCTCAGCAAGCCTTGCGTTAAAAAATTTGAAAATTTAACTATCTCTAGTGTAGAAATGTCATTTCTCACTCGATGCAGTTATGGATTCTATATTTTATATGTTTTATTGAAAGTTAAAGAAAGAGCTGACGAAAAGTATCGAAGGAAAATATGATTTCCTGGTACACTTGAAAATGCCAGAAACCGCCCTCCTCTGCACACACGGCGCGCACACAAAAATCAAAAGGTCCGTGCCTAAAGCAGGTCTAACTACTGGTAATGACGATAAACAAAAATCACCTTTTGATCCTATATTGCCTAAAACTTTTACATTTATAAGATATCTAATATATTTTATGAGATATCTTATAAATCTTTTTTTCATAAGATATCTTATAATCTTTATAAGACATCTTATAAAGTTTATGAGATATCTTATATAATTTTTTATAAGATATCTTATTAAGTTTATGAGATATCTTGTATATTTTTTTACAAGATATCTTATAAGTTTATTAGATATCTCATAAAGTTTATAAGATATCTTATAAAATAAGATACCTTATAAAGTATATAATATATCTTATAAACTTTATGAGATATCTTATAAAGTTTCTGAGATATCTAAAACAGGAATAAATATAAATACGGCCGGTGCCATATGCGTATCTCGCAATTACCTTTTTTTTCGAGCAGATTTTGAAGAGATGATGTTAGAGGACTTAAAAAAGTGGGCACGGTTCTTAAGTGGGGATGCACGGAGGGTTATTTCAGCCCATGACCTAATAAGTTGTCATTGTGTGACAATTTCTAGGTCTTTTAAATGTTTGATATGGAATAATTAAAAAGAAATACGTAAAGAAAAACAATGATATGGTCAATACGATTTTTATAGGTCTGTAAGCAAATATTAACCGGGACGATCAATCGAGGTAAATATGTGTGTTCCCAGGTATTCACGACGCAAAATGCTATGATTTTTTATTAGTACTATTGTCCATGGCATTCCAATTTTTGTGGATTTTGTGGAACGCTAAAACAACGCAATTAAGTTCCCAACAAAATTCATTTTTTCCTGGAGTTTTAATGCATAGAATTAGAAGCCCCGAAAAAATGATATTTATGAAAAACACGAAAACTGATGTCCACAAATTTACTCCCACAGTATTTCAAAACGTTATGACGCCTTGAAGTGAAAACTCATGTTAGAAGGTAAAAACGTTTATTAATTTCAGTACTAGTAAAATTTATCCCTTGAGAATACTGCCGATTATTGATATTTAGTCCAGATATCTTAAGTAGACCTGGGGTAAGAGGAAATAACTCCTTTTTATACAAAAATTACTTGTTTTTGGTGGGTATGCATTAAGGTAGTAGACCTACGTTAAGGGAGATAACTCTTTAAATCAGTAAGGCGTTTTAAACAGTCAATTTCAATGTCCCTTAACCTAGGTCTACCTCCTTAAACACAAGATTTATAAAATTTATCATAAATATCAATAAAATATCCGTCTTATCACGAAACTACGCTTCTTTAATAAACACGTCATATCGCCTGCATTAAAATGGGCAGATTTTGAATGGTATCTTTAAAATATTAAAATAAATGAAGGTCAAATATTAGGGAAGGGAAGTAATTCTTTTTACTTGACAATGTTAAAACTATAAATGCAGTTTTCCTAACATTGTAAAAAAAAAAAAAAAAAAACAGTATGGTGGATTTTTATAAAATTTTGATATAAGTCATATGTGTTAAGGATCTTTAATTTCTCAGTTTTGGGTGAAAATTGAATTTTACGTTTTTCATGTGGAAGAATTTGAATGAAGCCGCGTTTTCAGCAATGTTTTGACACTGTAATTTAAACTAATTTCTTTTGTCCTGCAAATCAACTCTTTAATTGTTGAAATTTACAGTGTTTCGGTATGGTATTTAATCGTGCCTTTGATCATTGAGGGTCCTCATGGGGGGGGGGTCTCCTAGGAATCGTATAATCATTAAATATTTGCCTTGGTAATCAAATAATCATTAAATTTTTACCTTGGTAATCAAAAAATTTTTGGCTTAGTAATCAAAAAGTATATAAAAATGCAAGCTAATAATCAAATAAGCATTAAATAAATGCCCTCGTAATCAAATAATCATTAAAAATGCTCTGATAAATCAGGTAATCAAGAAACCCATGACGGGCCTCATCATTATTCTCTCATTTTTATGTCTACAGGTTTCTAAGAAGCAGATGATAAATTTGGGCATAATTCATGAATTCATGCTTATTCTTATTCATATTACAGTACCGTAATATATATACCTCATAGCTGTTTCTGAACAAAATTTAACACTCCCGTTGACTATAAATAAAAAATCTTACGATGAAACTTTTAAATTTTTTTCTGGAAGTAAATTATTAAATATTTGTTTTATACTGCAAATTTAAAGAAAAATTTAATTTGTGGAAAATTTTGGGGTTATCCGGGGTCTACTGCCTTAAATTGAAACAACCGTGTGATACGAATTTTGTAATCAACTGTTTCCGGTTTTATATCACACGCCGAATCCGTAACTGTATTATTGGTCATTTCGTCATAGATTTTAAGCTTATTTATCATATGTTTATTAATAAATACAGACATTTTGAATATGTGATACAGTGCGTATTCACACTTTGATGTCATACCCTTTATCGCATGGCTTACCCTTTATCACATGCCCTTTTTTCGAAAAATCTTTTTTTTTCAATTTATCTTTTTTTTATTAAAAAAAAATTTGGGGGGTTAAAATTTTTTTTTTTTTTTGGGGGGGGGGGGNGGGTAACAAAGATTTGTATGGGGTGAAATTGTTTTGTGTTGATCAGTTAAAAAAATCTAGCAGACTTTTTTCCTTTACATGTTAGATTCTAGACCTTTCCGCCCATTTTGAAATTTTCCTCTTCACAAAATACATGTATTTTCTCTTACCGATTTCAATTTTTGACAGTATATTTTGGATTAGTAGTCCTCTGTTTAAATATATGATAAACTGTATAATACATGGCAAAATCCGTATCACATGCCGTATCATCCCTCGACCAATATCAGCCCTCGGGCCAGAGGCCCTCGTGCTGATATTGGTAACTCGGGATGATACGGCATGTGATACAGATTTTGCCATGTATTATTCCCTATTTATCATATGTTTAGTAATAAATACAGACGTTTTGACTATGTGATACAGTACATGACGTTTATTCCGTATTCACACTATGACGTCATACCCTTTATCGCATGGCTTACCCTTTATCGCATACCCTTTAACGCATGGCTTACCCTTTATCACATACCCTTTTTTCGAAAAAAAAATTTTTTCTTCAACTTTTCTTTTTTTTAATTAAAAAAATTTTTCGGGGGTTAAAAAAAAAAATTTTCGGAGGGGTAATTTTTTGGGGGGGCAAAATTTTTTTTGGGGGGAGGGGGTAACAAAGATTTGTGTGGGTTAAATTGTTTTGTGATGATCAGTTAAAAAATCTAGCAAATTTTTTCCTTTACATGTTAGATTTAGTCCAAAACTTCTAGACCTTTCCGTCCATTTTGAAATTTTCCTCTTCACAAAATACATGCATTTTCTCTAGCCGATTTCAATTTTTGACAGTATATTTAGGATTAGTAGTCCTCCGTTTAAATATATGATAAACTGTATAATACATGGCAAAATCCGTATCACATGCCGTATCATCCCTCGACCAATATCAGCCCTCGGGCCAGAGGCCCTCGTGCTGATATTGGTAACTCGGGATGATACGGCATGTGATACGGATTTTGCCATGTATTATTCCCTATAGTACACACGGCTGAAATTTGAAATCATTTAAAATAAAAATGTATTATATTTAATTTTTCGTACTTGACACATCATATAAAGAATTTTTTTCTAGAGATAGAAAAGGGGAATTTTAAATTCGTGTCAAATTATGCTTCAGAAATAAAATTTTGAAACTTTTCCTGAGATTAATCTTTTTAAATTGGGAATGAATATCCAGTTTGGAAATATGTGATAAATATATAACATGTCATTTTTGCATACCAGACCCAAGACCACCCCATGGTAAAAACCATTCCTCGAGCCTGTCGGCTCTGACCCAGTGCTGATTATAGGTCTGATTGAAAATTGGCATGTTAAAATATATATATTTCGACCCGAAATGCCTTTGATTAATAAAAGTATGTAAATCCGAGAACTCTTTCATAAAATGTATTACAAAACACCTCAGTAAACAATATGCGCTAACTTGCACAGTAATGCAATGAGGGAGACTTGGTTTATCTTTTTAAAAGAAAAGGAAGATCAAAACGCGGTTATATTCATAAAAAATGAAGACTGCTGTTCAAGCATTTGCCTGACATATTCTTCATGAAAGATTTCTAATGAAATGAAATAAATGTGCTATTAGTACCGCAAGTATTGACATGGTACAAGCATTCCTACTGCTTAATGCGACAGTGTCGGAAACGAACCATTGGCTAAAAATAATTTGCGGAAATTTCATTTCAACTTAGACCAATAACTCTGGTTTGATACTGCACCAGGAAGATATTTTCATGTATTTTGATAAACAGATCATTCAAAATGTACAACAATATGGTGGCAACAGTTATTTGTGTTTGTTTAATTTTCTTTCTTGGTAAGTAAAATATCATTTTAATGTACTTGCATATTAAAATTTTGAAAAAGTATACTACGCCAGACATGTGCATTTAAGCACTACACGAAATCAACAAATGGAAACATAAATCTGTATACAATGTAGCTTTTTCAGAACCCTGAGAAAAAAATAGAAGAAATAGAATTGGTGAGAAAGATATAAGTCAGATCTTATATAAAAATAGATGAATTGCTCTTCTATGTGTTTTATCAAATGATGATTTTCTATACTTATACACATATTTCGATTAATGGATTTCCAAATGTTTTGATTCGATCTGCACTGAAGAGACATAAGTTGTCGAAATGCGTATATGCAGAGACTAAATTCACTGTAACTTCGGTATTTTGTTTTTTTTTTTTCTATAATGATTTCCAAATCATCTTCGATGCAATTCCAAACCTTGTTAGTTACAAAGCTTATCACCTCAAACCATGAGTTCACTCTGTCAGAATGTCTGCGCGTCTGATAAAAGCCAAATGTTAACGGATCACTACTACGTTTCCGAAAAAAAGATATCAAGTCGGAAGATGCATTTTAACCATCAAGATCTATACAAGTTTGTTTTGTCCCACACATCATTCCACCACTTCTACAGTTCTATTACATGAAACAGCTACTGCAATGAATGCCTTTGTCGCTTAATGTTTGGAGATGTGGAAATCGCAAAATCAGAGTAGATGTTTAAGGTAATTTTTATTTGTTTATTGAAGTTTGCGACAACAATTTAAAAAAAAAAACGTTTATATGCAAGTTGACTGGACATCATCGTATTGATCTCGCAAACTGTAATTGATTTATTACATTTTATACATTAACTCCACGCCGTCTTGTCTTCCGTAGTGGTTTTGACTTGTTGCCTGCAACGACCATCGGTTTGACACAACATGAGATGCATAAACGATAAGCAGGTGCACATGATCCTTCACACTGATAACAGAGTTCATGTGACCTTGGCTATTTTGGAATTGTATATCTTACGAAAATGCGGCTCTTTCATATGTCATTCTAATAGGCCCTGGGCTGAAACTACTTTCCTTGCATTCCCCACTTCCAGTCTAGACAATTATGTTCAGTTCTCATATGCCCCCTTTTCGAAATAAAGCATACCAACATGAACATAACATACACGCAAAGACAGAATGGAGCCATTTTTAGTACATTACTCAAAATTCTAATATTTTCGTTTCACCAAAGTTTGAACTTTTCAGTTCCCTAATTTTCCGTAGATGGAAGAAATATACAAAACTTTGGTATCAAATGAAAGCTTAATTAATAATCTTTGCAATTAATATAATTTTGGGCATTATATGTCTTTTTATGATCTGGGGATAAAAAAAAATGTACCCCTTCAAAAATGGTTAAAATGACGAATTTTCGGCTTTTTATTTCTTATAGATAAACCGGTTTGGTAGTCTGTTGTACTTTTTGTACCTAACTTACTAGTTGTGACACGCGATTGAAAAATTACACCATTACGGCCATAAGATTTTTATTTTTTATGTCAATGTTTTTTGAAAAATGGGAATTTTTGGGATTTTCTATATTTTCAATATTTTGACTTTCAAATGTTAAGATCGCACAAATCTTTACAAATCAAAAGACATATCTATTAATTGCATATGTAATAATGTTTTACGATGTTTTAGCAACAAATCGAGTCCAAAATATTTTGTTTTAATGTTCTTTTAGGTTCGCAAATGTCGAAATAAATCCTTCCCCTAAAAATTTAAGGACAACTCTGAAAACTCATCCATGGTGATACCACGCTTTTGAACTGACTTCTCTAATAATCTTAGGGGTGGTGGCGATTGTGGTTGTAGTGCCGATGGTTGTTACATTGGTGTAGATATTTCTGCTTGTTGTCATGGAAATGGTGTAGGTGGTAGTGACGGTGGTGTCGTTTTTGATGGCTGTTGTGATGGTGATGTTTGGTTGAATGATTGGTGTTATTGTTGGTGGGGCAGTTATGCGAACGAACTTTTGGTTTATATCAATGCTCGATCTGAAATAGAGCGATTTCCTCAATCGGACATGTTTTTCATGTATGGTCACTTGATGTCTTTTGTCGGCTCCAATTATGTTCATGTAGATTCGTAGCTATTTTTCAAACGAAATTATAATTAGACATATTTGCCATAAGGTCACATGATACTATATGCTGTTTCAAAATATGGTCACTATGATTCATATCGATGTCCTACCAAAATTAAAGCGCTTACCCTTTTCGATACATTTTTTCTAATATGGTCACGTTATACATCCTCAGTTTCAATTACTCTCATGTAGGTTCATACAATCTCCGAACGAAAATAAAGCGTTTCCTTATTTGGGCATGTATATAATTATATGGTCACATGTCACTTTGCTTTATTTTTGTTTGTCTCGTCTTCGTCGCCCACATTCCCAGTCTGTATTGGATCCTTTTATTGCGATGTATATTAGATTTAGGATTTTGATTCTTGATAACGTCATACCCAACCAAAGGAAAAGTTTGGAAAGGAATGCATATTTTACGAAAGGATATGGAGTAAGTGAACATGAGACCATACCACATATGTCGACTCCAACATCAATTAATTTGAATGAGCTGTATAGCCATTTCGAAAATTTAGTCCTCATCAGCAGCACTAGAACATAGGAAATCCATAATTCAAAAATTTTGTTTATAATGCAAAAAACCACAGGGGCCGGTAACATACGATATTGATAGACCGGGTCCCATATATATGTATAAATGGGACCCGGTCTATCAATATCGTATGTTACCGGCCCCTGTGCAAAAAACCAAACGAAATCAGAATAGTCAGTAATATCAAATATATAGTTAAGGACAAAACTACGGTGGAGGGAGTTAAACCTTAGAATTTAGAATTCACATAAATTTAGATAATAATTATAAAGAAAGTGTAGATATGATATATAATAACTAAATACCGAAGTTACTGTGAATTTATAATCTCATGTACAAGTTCGACCAGCTTTGGGTGTGCCTCAATGCACTTTATTTTGGAAGGTCACATACTCTACTGTTCAGTTTATGTCTTTACAATAGACAAATATAAACCCTTTGAAAGACAAAAGAATGTTTAAGTCAACCTTATCGTCTATAAGTTGTACATCTGTATGTCTGTCTTCATTTTTCTTTTTTGTCCCGTACTCAAGTGGTGTCCTTGTTTCTTAGTGTGTCTGATTTTGCCATTGTCCATGGATTGTTCGTTCTTTTGATTGACGGTTCGGTTCTCACTCACTTTTCACATTGCTGTATCTGAGGATAGGACAATCGAACAATGAAAAAAAGAGAAATTCGAAAAGATAGATCAACAGAAATCAGAAAACTCGGAATAGATTCATAGCACATCATTTTATGTATTAAAATGCAATATTGCTCAAGTTATCCGTTTATGATTGATTTAATAGATTTCGTCGAAATTGAAGCAACTATGTGTTTAACATGGAGTATGACAACAAACAGTCTCTCCATTAAGTGTAAGATGGACAAAATATACCGTACAGTAACTATTAAGGATCAATATGGACAGGATCAAGGATACTGCTTTCTACCAATTCCAACACAATTATGCACCAAATTTTACAACAATGGTAGTATACATCAAAACCTGAATACACAAGAAACTGTGTTTACGGTTCGAGGTAAAATAGACAGTCATGTGAATGGAAACTGGTCCTGTCACCATGGAACCAATGAAGAAATAGCCTACGTGGAGGTTAACGTTATTACTGGGAAGGGTAGGTTTGTATGTATACGTTACAGTGAATTTGTAAAATCAGGGAATTTGTAAAATCACTGAAAATTCAGGGATTTTGTAAAATCACTAAATTGGTCAGTGGTTTTTGTAAAATCCCTAAATAAAACCAGGGATTTAAAAAAAATCACTGAAAAAATCAATCATTATTTTACTGATTCCCTGATCATGTTTAGGGAATTTGTAAAATAATTTTCAGATATTTTATAACATTCAGTATGTTTTTAATATTTAACAGATTAATTAGATCTATCAAATAACCAAGCTCTAGATAAAAACATTAAAATATTTGTGATAACTATGACAGATCTTAAGGTTTTTAATTTTTCAGAATTTCAGACAGTTTTAAGTTCGATGCAGTGTGACTCTTGAATAAATGTTACGAAACGTGGAGCTGTTTTTTTTTCTTGAAAACGTCTTCAAGCATGAAAGAGAGGAAAACTATAAAAGCAAAAATCTAGCTAACAACAGATATAGGAGAAAACATGCAACAACTATTAAAAATTTGAACATGGTTCATCTCACACTGTAAATGCACCACCGTTTAGTTCATGATAAATAAAAAATTCCTAGATGTCCCGATTTTTTTTTCAATCCCTTCCAAAAACATTGATTTGATGTTAGCTAAATTATGGTTATTTCCTTCACAACATCTCTTCATAAATGAGACAAAATCATCATAAAATTCACCCGTCCGTGCTGAATTCAACATTAAGTTAGGAAAAAAAAAAATCAAGGATTTTTTTATAATGGCATTATAAAATGAAATTAGTAAAAGATAAATCAGTTTTCTAAGATAAATCATATGACCAATAAAATACCTTAATAACAGACTTTTTATTTCTCTACAGAATGATAATTTCAAGTTTTCAAATTGCATTTGTCACGTAAATTGTCAAATATTTTGTTATTTTCTTCATAATCTACCAGAATTTGACGTCATAATTTTATTTACATAAGTAAGGAATAGTTATTCTAAATGTTGAATTGTTTAAATTTCTTTTCCATGAGTTAGAATATTTCTTAAAACGTTTTTAAACGTAAGCCCCATTTACATGCACAAGATTTACACCAGTATGTAAATTTACACGTGTGTAAAAGTACACCAGTATGTAAAGTATATTTGCTCTGCATTTACATGCATTTAATCTGAGGTGTGTATTTTGATTTAAAAAGCTTTATTACAAGAAGTGAAAAGGGACGAAAAACATGTAAAAAATTAAGTTTTCGTTAGATCTTGGAAATTTGTAGAATGATAGAAAAACATAAAGTTGTATTTTATCTTTTTTTATTTTTCAATCAGAGTCCAACTTCCGCAAAAATAAGCCTAGAACGAACGCAAAATCAGACAAAACTGTCAGAGAAGTCTGAATTTTATAGAAATAATAGTTCAGTGTATGTGCATCAATTTCACGATTGAATTCAAGTTGCAAGAAACTTTTCTTCCATTTTATAGACAGGAACAGTATTTTGCACTGTGTGCAATTTCAAGATTGCATTAACATGCTCAAAATTCATACCGTGTAACTTTACACATATGCAAATATACATTTACACTTGCCCCTGACCTAATGCAAATTTACACCTTTTGTTAAGTTTACACACGTATGCAGTTGCGTTTACATGCAGTAATTGCACACCAGTGCAAATGTGCATACCTATGTTTAAATACACATGTGTGTAAAACTGTGCATGTAATTGGGGCTGTAGTTTTATATAAATTACAGTATTTTGGGTAGAAAACGTGGCATGCGAATATCTTTGTGCAAAATCTGGCAATATATTTAAATTTTGTATAGTTATAATAATTACTTCTGTTATTAAATTAATTTAAGTACATCATCATTTTCCCCGTAAATTTTAACATCCTATACTTAATCAGTGACTTGTAAAATCCCTAACAAGAATTTCAGGGATTTTATAAAAATCACTAAAATGGTCAGTGGTTTTACAAAATCACTAATCATTCCAGGGATTTTA
Source organism: Modiolus philippinarum (assembly GCA_002080025.1). Lineage (NCBI taxonomy): Eukaryota > Metazoa > Mollusca > Bivalvia > Mytilida > Modiolidae > Modiolus > Modiolus philippinarum. The sequence continues at coordinate 249,456 of MJUU01042203.1, read as the reverse complement.
CAAAATCACCGATTTTACAAATTCACTGTAAGATATAAACTATTTTGATCTTACAAATGTTCAAATTTATGTATTTGTTTTAGGATGTTCAACATAAATCAAATGAAAAATAAAATGTTTTCACTTTTTAGATCTATTTGCTTATTTGTGCTCTATCAAATTTTACAAACTTTTGGTTTATGGTCTTCAAAATGTTTTGATTTGATCTACACTGAATAGGCATAAGTTGTCGAAATGAGCATATGCAGAAATTGAATTTACAGTAACTTCATTATTTTATCATTTTCTTTTGCAGTGTTCGCCAAGATTTTGTGTTCTTTTGAATCGGAAACACTACAATTTTTCTAACAATTTTTTTTCACCGGGATATTAAACCTTTTTTTCGGCTTTGAATGAAAACTTTGATTCATTTCAAATATCTTACCGCAAAGTAATGTTTGTGGTTAACACATTAATTCTAATTGTGATAAGTTATTGCTTTCAAAACGTCAAAAATAAAACAACAACAAAGTTAGTGAAAACAAAACCTTCGGTCCAAAAATGAATAATCCAAAGAAAATGAATACATCGGTAACTCAAAAATATCGCATAAATTTGGGTGAGAAAAGAAAAATGGGAACACACATACAAATGAACAACACGAACCCAATTAAATACTAAAGGTTAGATCAAGCAAGTATCTTCTGTTTCTTATGTCAATTAAAGTATAAAAGTCAAATCCAGTAGAGAAAAACAACAAACTTATAAAGTTGTTAAAAAGAAAAACTGCTCTCATCAGGGAAACAGATAGTGATCTGCAGAATCGTAATGTTGACCGTAAAATTTCTACAGTGATTTTTAAGTCTTTAAGTTATGGGTAACATATCTTTGTTTAAGTAGCCTATTAGTAAGCAACAGATCGCTTGAAGGCCGAAGGAACAAAGGAGTGAAATTACAAAAATCGAAGTCCAAAGACACGGCCAAATAATACAATACCGAAGTTACTGTGAATTTTGATTCTGCATATGCGCATTTCGACAACTTATGTCTCTTCAGTGCAGATAAAATCTAAACGTGTGGAAGAGAATAAACCCAAAGATGTTTAATAACTGATAGAGAACTAATTACCAATATGATCTAAATGTAAAGCCAAAATAAGCTAAGGACAGAGCTTTGCATGAGGGAGATACTCCTTAGTTTTCAACAAATTTACGCAAATTTAGATATTGTAAGGTTCCAAACGAGACCACAGAAAACAATGACGTTAGACACAAACAACAATGACGTTAGACAGATACAAAGCACAGAAACAGAAATTACAACATTCAAAACAAAGACACTCACAGTATGAACTCCTGTGAAACTGAGAGTGACATCAGGCGCTCCGGAAGTCATTATATCGAAAAACAGCCTTTCAAAGTAAATGAGATTGGAGATAAAACGTCACGTGTTAGCCAATAGTTATGTTGCTTCATCGAAAAAAAGCAGTTAACTGCTGGAAATTTGACATCATCGCGTTTGTCATACAACTACCTCTACTGTCAATTTCTTGATACTAGGGCCTGAATCGGTTTTCAGGGGCTCAGGCTACAGAGCTGCTGGGCGAGTCCCCAGTTGGTGGATAGGGGAGTACCCTGACTGTGCGAGGTAGTCTGGTCATAATAAGGAAAGCCTGACCGCGAACCTTTGTAGTTTCTCGAAGGAGAATATATGCACTGGCCATCATATAGAAGGCTAAACTTCCGTCCCATACCCTATTCTCCTATTTTCCAGTGGCAATATAAACTCGTTGCCCCGGTTGCCCCTTCCACCTTGACTTCTTGATTTAAACTTATATTTATTTTGAATTGATCCTGTCCTGATATAACTGAAACATTGCTCACTGGACGTTTAGCTCTTACTAATTAATCAATCAATTTCTTGATGAAGGCCAGGGAATTAGGCTTACCTGGCAGTGTCTTAAATATTTCAAGCTCTTTGGGTGGACGAAATGAAGGAAATAAGAACAAAAAATTGTGTAGACCTAAATAGATTGTTTTGATGAGTTATGCATAATACTGAAAAAAATCACTTAGCCTTTAGTTGAGTGACACAGTAAACAGATTACCTACATCCAAATTAAGAGTAACTAAAATTTCAGAAATTAAAAAAAGCCTCGCTTTTGAAATAATGCAGCAACAGTTAAACATCCAAACCAACATTTACATTACTAACGGTGCTGAGGAACTCAAAGCAGTATTCAATTTCATCTATAATCTTATTTTCGATCTTAGTTGATTTCAACCATGAGTAATTTGAAAACATATACTTATCTCATTGCATCGATATTTGTTTTAGAATTGAATACAGCGACCGTAAGTATTACTGGACCGGTTCACACAAAGAAAAAACAGCCTTTGTGGTTTACCTGTGTTTCTACAAAAACACCTGCAAAAAAATCTGCAAGCATTTTTGTGAACCACAAATTGTATACAACACTAAGTAAAAGAGTAAATGGATGTTATTCATCAGCCAATACTGGAATTTGCAATTCAGACGAGTGTCAATGTTCCGAAGATGGCAATTCATTCATAATTAGACACATGGGATTTAACGATAGTGGAACTTCGTCAGTCACATGCAAAATGGAGTTTGATTCCTACGGGAGCATCAGCGATTGTACAATTATAAACATTATCGGTTAGTGACAACATTATTTTTTTCCGCTCTTTTTCATGCTTATGTCGTTCTGGTTCAATCTGAACATGAACTAACAGCTATTCCTAAATGCACATCATATAATGGTAAATGCATATCATATAATGATGAATGCACATCATATAATTGAAATAAGACAGTTTTAGCGTTCCATATATTCCGTTGAATTCAATTTCTTTATACTAACTACTTAAATAACTATACTGTCTGAAATCACTTAAAAACAAAAAAGAACAAAAAAAAAAAAAAAAAAAAAAAAAAAAAAAACAAAAAAGACCAAAAAAACCAAAAAAGAAAAAAAAAGACACGTGATTCTAACTTTGGGAAATGCAGGTCACTCATCGATCGACATAAAACTTTTATCTCCAAAGAACTTTCTTTTCAGAAGTTTTTGTAATATTTTGTCGTTTTTTTTTTTGTCGCGGGTACCGGAAACAACGGCAGTAGAATACCGAAGGAACAAGGGAAGCAATGACCACAAAAATCGAAATCCAAAGACATGACAAAAAAACAAAGACAAAACAAGGACGTGAGACAGCTGCAATGCACGGAAATCAAAAGGCTACATTAAGAACTAAGGCCTCATAGTGTGAACTCCCATGAAAACCGGGAGTGAAATCAGGTGCTCCGGAAGGGTAAGCATGTCCTGCCCCGCTAGCGACACCCGTAACACTATCAGTGAAGATTAAAGTGTTCTTAAAGGTCTGTTTGGTAGCGGATTGGTTTATGTCATTTACTAACCCTTAGACAAAAACCAATGAAATCCATGGTACATGCTACTTCTCTAACCCTCAAACAGTACCATGGTAAAATTTTTAAAAGGTTTTTGCAAATTTCTATAGTATTTTAACAATCACAAGGACAAATCGGTAGCACAAACATCACTGACGAAGACAAAACTGAAATTTTACAGTATGATATACAACTAAAGTACTGACAGTGTGAACTCCTATGAAAACCAGGAGCGACATCAGGTGCTCCGGATGGGTAAGCATATCCTGATCCACTAGCAGCTAAAGACACGAATATAGCATTGGTCGACATCCAGGAATTAAGTCCTATTGTTTTGCGAAGCTCATTGTTGAAGGCCTCATATCAAATTTAAGACGTCGAAGAGCTTTAGTGTTGTTCATTTGCCTGACTTTACCATCATTGTAAGAGACTTTGTCCATGTTCATTGTACTCGCTTAAGAAGTAGGCCTTTGAAGGCCTGAAAATTTCCACTCGTTTAATTTAAAAAGAATAAAAAATTCAGTATTAAAACTACACATCTTCATGCCGACTTCAAGCAATTTTCAACAATTTTTACCGCCCCGTTTCTGTCTAGTGGTCATCAAAGATACCCTGTTTCCTCATATTATTTGGTCCTTTCATGACTTGATTTTTGTGCAAAAAATTAGCTTTCATTTAATTTGTATTTGATATGATTATTTCAAATGCAAAATTAATTAGTCGAAATTTAGAAAAAAAAGTGTGAAAAAATATTAAAAAAATACTGAATCTTTGCTTTAAATTACCTCCCTAACAAAAACCCGACATATTTTAATTATATTTTTGATATCCTGGCAAAAATGTACTTGTTATAAATAACTGGAGGTTGTATTCATGACAAAATGAATATTTATTTGCTGTTTGAAAAAAAAAAAAAAATTTTAAAATTTTGATCATGTATATTGCAATGATTCTTTTTATTTATTTATGTAATAGAAGAAGTCAATAACTGAGTTATCTCCGCATACCTCAGGTCGAAATATGTCTGATTAAAATGAAAAAAAACCTCAGTGCTTGACCACTCATATATGAACATGATAGTTGCAAGTTGTAAGACATTGTAAAATTAAACAAACTTTTCATGGTGACCATAGAAGTTTCAGAGAGGCAATTTTGAGCATTCTTCCTCATATCCCCGATGGAAAGTTTTTTTTTGTTAGTAATAGTTGTTAATTAGTTTGTGACGCTTGAAAATTTGACAGGCCGCAAGTGGACAATCTTCAGTAAAAAAAGCTTATTATATCGAGGGCTAAGTCAGGATATCTCGACTGCATTCGGATCAGTGATATTGCCTTCAACAGTAACATTTAACAAAAACTTAAATAGATATCAAAATATTGTTACAGATGTGAACATTTTCAAAATCAAAGACAGTCTCACAAACGCAGTACCGTCATTTGGTTTCACTTTTGATTGTTCGTATAAGATCCTTTGATGCTTTCATAATTAGACAAGTGACTACATGTATGTATGCATGCAAGTTTTGATTATTTTTTATAAACAGGTTATATTAAGATCTTAGTACCGGAAAGATCGTCCATTTGGAATTAAAAATTCAATAAAAAACAATTTTATTATATCGAAGCAACACTTCTGCAAAATATCACGACTCGGAGTTAAAACACATTAATTTTAAATAATATATTTAGGTAAGTTCTTATCCAATGAATGTAATAACGTTAAGTAACCAGTCTGTATTAGATTGTAGGAATATCTTTTTGTTCCTGGTTCGAAATAGAATCAGAACATGAGCCATTTATTTGATCAGGAAACGTAACGTATTTGGCTTAATTCATTGATATCAAGAGTATCACTCATACCTTAAACCAGTTTTAATACTACTGCAGCGAAGCTTCTGCATCACAAGTACAGCATATTATTCATTGAATTAAGTATTTTTTTATCATGATGTAATACAGAAGGGTGACCTAGATTACAGGAACGTAGATTACAAGTATTATCTTGAATTACAGCTTTTTTTACAGTACTATTTAATTAATCTTTAAGCAATAGTAGCGGTATGTTGTAAACTAAGATCGTTGTTTGTAATGAAATCTGGATCCTAATGGAATTAAACAAGAGTCATTTTTAAAGATAAAGATAAGAAAACGGCATAGTTAGAGTTAGCACACAGTTCTTAACAACTTAAAAAAGATTAAATTCAATAGCAATTGCTTTTGAGTTGCTACCGGACACTACCAAAAAGCCATAAAACCGGTTTAGTCCAACATTTCTTTTGAAACTCCTGTACCAAGTCAGGTCCATTGCGGTCAACAATTGTTTCTGGTGGTTTCTACCTCATTTGTCTTTTTGTCTCATGGACTTCGGCTCTTGATAACTCTGTTCGGTAATTTTGCTATTACCCTCAGCCATTGTATAAGCGACTGGCACTTAAATTATGTAAACTGGGGTGTGAGGAAACAATATTTACTATCGCACGAACGGATAAATGAAGAATAGGTGTCAAACAGCTGCAGCCTAGTAACCGAATAATATGTTTTCATCATGCAGAATAATACAAAAAAAAAAAAAAAAAAAAATGATCACGAATTTGCATTAACCTTTTTGGTGATGCCGATATTCTGATTAATTCAAGGTGACATATTTTTTGGCAGGGCTTTATGCGGAACACATTTTCATTACAGGTAGTAGCATAATTTTTGTTAGGCTGAAATTTAAATACATCTTGTATCGTGTAAAAACGAAAAAAAAAAGAAGAAAAAGTGTTCACAACATTGTTCAAGAAAATATTTCAACCTATATAATTGTTTACTTTAAGATATGGAAGGACCGTATATTTTGCCAGATACAGAATTGCCATTTATATCGTCAACTTCTGTGAAACTTACTTGTTATGTATATGGAGATGTAAGCTCGGTCATTCTTCAATGGGAGTGTCTAAGTATTGACAAATCAACACTAGACTACAAAAATTCGTCATTTTATGGTTCCACATTATCTGTAAAAGTAAATTATTCCTTTCAAGATGCCATATGTAGATGTACAGCTAAACACAGTAACATTCAGCCGTCAACAGATTTTAAATTTGACATCAGACGTAAGTACTTATTGCAAGAACAATATTTTTGATTAAAATCGCAAGGATATTGAAAATTTAAGATTACTAACTATCCATATATTTCAAATATGCTGTGTAATCTATTATACATTCGTTTTCACTTTATTCGCCGATCTTTGGTACTGACTTTGGGTTCCTATTTCGATATTTTTGAAAATGAGTACTTCTTTTTGCATTGCTTTTGGATTTTTGCTTTCCATATCATTTGATTTTAATGCGTAGGATGAAAGGTTACTCCTTGAAACACGTGTCCCCATTTTACGGTTTTTTATGCAGCTTCGGTATTTTTTTTTTTTGTATTTTGAACAATCGGGCCGATGTCACTGTTGGTGGACCAGATTCACCAGGAAAATATTAAGTCTTGTCTGACATGAATGTTATAGACATTTACTGTTTTTATCAAAATTTTATGCACTTGTATATACTGAGGCTTCCGTGTATGACAATCGGTAGATGTCCTTGGTGCTGGACTTGGCTTCCTATTTCGATATTTTTGTAAATGAGTACTTCTTTTTTAATTGCTTTTGGATTGTTGCTTTCCATGTCATTTGACTTTAATGATGCTGATGAGGGGTTACTTAACGAAAATTTACTGTTGTTTATGCAACCTCGGCATTTTTTTGTATTTTGATGGTGATTTTTTTCGATTTGTTGATTTTAAATCAAAATGGTTATAATATATGAATAAGTGAGCTACAGCTGGTATCATTATTGTTTTTTTCCCCACTTGAACATAATTGACAAGATGTTTATGATCCTCCAAACCAGTGGATAGAGGAATTAAGGAAGCTGGTGCAATATGGTAAGTACTTTTATTGTATGAATGCGTTATTTTGAACAAGTAATGCAATTTTCTTATCAAATAAACAAAAATTAGAAATAGTATTTTATAAACCTATCATAATATCAAGCATAGTACTGATTATTTTGAACGCCATAATTTGAAAATCGATCTTCTGGATTTAGTACTCTAAAATTTTGTATTAAAGATACTAACAGCTTTTTTAAATTTTTTGTGTGTGTATTTTTGAAAGGAAAATACCAACTTATAAATGCTTCCACAGATGCAGGAAATGCCGAACATTTGAAAAAATAGTAAGCCAACATGAATGCAAACTCGTCACCTGGGGGAAGAAGTCGGTGAGAAATGTAACAGAAAAAGAACATACCATTCATACAAGAAGAAATACATTTGAAATTCAGGAAGAGAATATTTTAACATGTAGAAATTCAGAAAGTATACCACACAAAATTACCAAGAAAACATCCGAATCCATAATAACAACAAACAAAATCTATATTGTAATGCAGAGGGAAACAATAACAGTGGCAGACGAGAAGTTGCTAGATGTTTTATCATATATTTATGTGCCTCTTTAAAGATACTTTTATCTTTATATATTATCTAGAACCTTTCTTGTTTTTTTAAATTTTTGTCCTTTATTTTTGCTTTATGACGACAGTACGTTCGTAAGAAAGCATCCAATTTTGAAGTGATGGAATGCCTGTGCATGCATAAAAAGACCTACCAGTATAGATATCGGAACTGTTTGCCTAATTGTGAAGTCCTGTAAATATGAAATATTCTTCTTATCCCATCGAATCAAGGTGCAAGTGTATATTTCCTTTGTGACCCTTTGCCATTTTGAATATTAAAATTGTTTCATGATAAAGTAAATTTAGAAATTGTACATGGAAAAGATACGATTTTACCAAAACACTTTTCCGATTTCAGTTACTTTTTTACGTGACAATTTCAATGTTCAAAATGACAACATGTTAATAAAGAGAGATACGCTCCAACCAAGTTGCGGAACCGTAGCTCTATGGGCGCCTTTTACATATTTAATTTAGCGTTCCATATAGATGCAGATTGTCCCCTGTATTAAAATTGCGACTGCTGCGACCTGAATCCTGTCTCACGTTTCTTGGGAGTTTTTCGACTACTGGACACCAAGTATGTGAACCCAAATGTATATATGAGTTATAATTTTCTATTAAAGAAGGAAAATGATCGATATTGAGCGTAATCCCGTCTACTTTGGGCCTCTAGTTTTCAAAATTTGTATCACGTGATATTTCGTGACATTACGGATATCTTCGAGATAGGAACTCTCGTGTAATTGAAGGCGGAAACGATCTCCTCAAATACCAGTCAGAAGGATAACCGGAATCCAGATTAACCCGAATAATCCAGTCGTTACGATCGCTACATTAACGCCTGAATGCATACACTATCAAAACGAGTCAATCGGAAGTGGTTTATCGCAGTGCATTGTGGGTATAAAATCGTCTGTTGATTTTGTACGATTACGATTACGATTTACATGTATTATTCGATCTGGATTGCTTTAAATGTTATTTTCTTAACGTTTCACTTGACCATAAAGTGAATATATATTATCTTTGGTAATTCAAATAAAGATAGCATATAGACTTCGCACCCCAGTGTAAGAAGTCGGGTGCTTAAAATTGTTGTGTGTGTGTTTTTGCACAGGTGTGAAAATGTATATACATTGAAGAATAAAAAAAATGGCGGAATGAACAAGTTGACAAGTGAACTGGTCTCATAACTTTTTGTTTATAATTCGCATAATGGAGAATGTTACTTTCAATTTGGTGTGATTGGTGTCTAATATGAACTTTGAACGTGAAATTGTGGAATTTATTTGTATTAATGCCAGGAAAAAAGAGGAAAAATTCAAAAGGCACAACTTCAGGTTTGACACCCCCACAGAAATCAACAAACATGGCGAACACTAGCCAGCCATTCTCCCAAATATTGCAACAGGCTCACGAGTCATACATTAGTCCTCATGCCAAATTTAATGTATCGCCAACGAATCAACAACAAAATATGACTTTTCCGGTGCTGCAAGTGCCGGCACAGTCTCAGGTCCAGCCATACATTGTACAGACTTTAAATCCACCCATCAGCCATAGCACACCTCAAGCCAAGCCTCCATCAGTACAACAGCAACAAACAGTACAAACAGTACAACCACCACCACCACCTATGTATCTGCAACCACCACCGCAGGTTGATCAACCAGGCATCCAAGCATCCCTACAGATGCTATTCTCGCATATCGAAAAGCTGAATAATAGATTTGATAATTTTGATAAAGTCCTAAATGAACAACTGAAAAAGCTTGATATAATTGACAAAATCAGTGAGAAATTTGAGAAATTTGAAAAAGAATTGATTGATATGAAAGGTGAAATGAACGAATTGAAAAACGACCAGAATCGTCAAAATGAGATTCTTGACAAACAAAAACGGCACCATTATGAAGTCCATGATAAAATCAATGCGTTAGAGATGAAAACGTTTGATCTTGAAAACGAAAACTTTGAGTTAAAAGAAAACTTATTGAAACTTCAATCACATTCGATGAAGTACAACTTGATTTTCGGTGGGATTTCCGATAAAGATCACGAAACTGAAAACACAGAAGCTGTTCTTAAACATTTTTTACATACAGAATTGGATATACCAAATGTTGCTGATATTGAATTTCAGAACGTTCATCGGTTACGTGCTAGAAAAGACGGCAAACCTCGCAACATTATTGCCAGATTTACGAATTATCGCGACCATGAAATGGTACGGAAATCTGCTTCAAAGTTGCAAGACAAACCGAATTTCAATATTTCTCAGCAATACCCAAAAAAAATTGTAGAACGGCGTCGTAAACTGTATCCAAAACTGAAAGAACTTCAAAGAAAAGGCAATCGAGCAACACTTGTGTATGATAAGATACACGTGAATGGACGACCGTATGATCAGCGTACCCATGTAGACCCTCCGCCTACAATACACAACGACCGTGGCCAGAACTAGGACAACGCATCGGACACTCGAACTTGTTTGATTAATAAACTGAACATAACTCATCTGAATGTTTGTGGTATTAGGTCAAAGTTACTGAACCCTGACTTTCATTTATTGATAGAACAATACGATATTTTTATTTTTACTGAGTCAAAAACAGATGATTTGGATCAACTTAATGTTCCAAATAATTATAATGTCTACTGTAAAAATAGAAAACGATTTTGTAACAAATCTGGTGGTATTGTTATAATTTTTAAGAAAACTTTGACAGATTTTTTGAAATTTATGGACTCTGACTCAGATTTTGTGCAGTGGATTGAAATTTCCAGAAATTTATCCGATTTAGATAAGAAATTATTATTAGGCTGCACGTATATCCCCCCAGAATTTTCTAAATATTCAATAGATGATTGTTTTATTGAAGTGGAAGATGAATTGATTAAGTTTTCAAATGATATTGAATATATTTCAGTTATTGGCGATATGAATGCACGAACTTCCACTGTATCAGATTTTATAATTCCCGATGAGGAACTTCTAGATATTTTAGATATTAATGATGAAAATACAGAAGACTTGTTTGGGTATTCAACTTTGATAAACAAAAATATACCCCTTGACAGATCGAGTCAAGATACTGGTAGAGTAAACAAATTTGGAACAAAACTTTTAGATTTCTGTAAAAGATCAAATATTTTTATAGCCAATGGTCGAATCGGTAAAGATAAAGGTATTGGTTGTACAACATGTAAGAATACAAGTTTAATTGATTATTTATTATTGTCACCCCCAATGTTCGATAGTGTTGATGAATTTGAGGTTATTGATTTTAACCCTATGTTTTCAGATGTACACAATAGATTACATGTCAAATTTGTTTTGTCCGAAAAAATAACACAGTATAGTGAAGTTTCAGATGACAATATAAATCTAAAGGTCAGATGGAAGAATGAAAAGGCTACTGAATTCACGAGAGTTTTAACAGACGATACTAATAATACATTATCCAATTTACTTAATAATTTAGATAATCTTACCGGTAATGTTACTGTTGAACAGGTAAATTCCTATGTAAATGTATTATGTGATTTTTTGAACTCGAGTGCAACTTCTGTGTTTGGCACTCGTAAAAAACAGATGCTTACTCGAAATAACAATAAACCGTGGTTTAACGGTGCGTGTAAATCTAAGCGTGAAGCATTTCACGAGAGTAGGAAAAAATATAATAACTTTATGACGACTGAAAATAAAAATAACTTGAATAAGAAGGCAAAAGAGTACAAGCAAGAACTTAATAAAAGTTTTTGCTTGTATCAAGAAAAACTGATCGACGAGTTGCGCACGCAATCCAAAAGCGATCCGAAAGCTTTTTGGAGAACATTGAAAAAATTTTCGGGAACCAAGACTAAAAATCCGGAAATTCCAATCGATAC
>MJUU01042203.1:207569-230567 GCA_002080025.1 Modiolus philippinarum | reverse complement strand
CCAGTGGGGATCTTTGTAGTGTATAATTGTCAACATTTATTTACAAAACATTCAGCATCGAGAGGGCATCTCCACCTGTCTGCATATTTGAGCATATCAAGGAAGAAGAAAAAGATATGTGTACCAGAGATTGGGCACAACAGTACACCTGATTGTGATCTAATTACGATGATCATGTTCGTTTTTTTATTATTTAGTTTTCATTGAAGTATAATAGATAGGTGCAGCAGAAAATTGTATATTTTCGTGTTTCTACACGGGCGTGTACACGAATAAACACCCCTGAACCTCGAAATCATGAATAAACGTAACAAGATTAAAAAGTCAATAATTAGCAGATGACCCAACAGGTAAAGAAAATGTAATTAGGCCAATTCACAGAATGGTATTCTAAATACGCCTTCGTTTTGACAATTATTGTCGCAGTAGACAGGCCCGTAAAATGTTTATAAAATATTGTATTGTCTAGCCCGTTATCATTGCGTGATATAGAAACTGAAAACAACATAGATTTAAAAGAATGTTAAGAATCTTTTACACAAAATAAGCAAAAATATATGTAAGTCATGAGTCGATCGGCGATTTTTTTGAAAATGCACTAATGAACTTTTGTCATATCGTTAGTGATCGTTGTTGACATACGCCTTATAGCGGTACTCGTTGGTTATAACTTGATGTCAGTACACAGAGCGCCCTCTGCACAATGTCACGTGACCCTCCATGACTAGACATTTGGTGAATAAAATACGTTTTTTTGCAACAATGAATTCAAAATACAAAAAAACGAAATATGTCATGTGTGTCAGAACTATATAATGAATTAATATTCACTTTTCCATAATTTTGCGGACTTTCACTTTAAAATCACAACAAGAATTTAATTGCAAAGCAAATAAATTTCAAGCGATGTTTTCTTAGTTTATATTTTGTAAATGATAATCATTTAAGACACGAGTATATCTGTAATTGATAGAGATTAATAATTAGATAATAGAATTTAAAAATGGTGCAGTATTAGTTTGCCGATGTATGAAAAAATTTATCAGTTTTTATCTTATTACGTGCAGAGACATATAATTACATGTAATTATATGTCTCTGTTACGTGTGTAAATCGAGAATCTTTCAAAAAACCAGACATTGCATAACTGATATCTACCGCCTTTTACTACAAAGTCGAGATCGAAAACAAAAATTTGTAGTTAACAATTAAGATCATATATAGTTCATGACGTATTTAAAGAAAGTATTATAAAACAAAATATTATTTTCCAATACACAGTTCGGACATTTCCCATGTTACTTATTGTTCAACGGGTCAAAATCGTGGCTTAGCTAAACATTCCCCACCTTAAATTGGTTTGACTTTTCAATTTGTTTTAATTTCAAATTGTATTTTATTCCAAAATAGCATTAATACTGTAAAATTTGCAAGTAGCGAGTTCGAAGTACACATTGTTTACATTTTATAATTGGGCGGAAATACGTCAAACGGTAATCTTGATTCTGATTGGTTGTCTCCTCCAGACAGCAGTGACGAGAAATTAACACAGGCAGAGTTCAAGCCCTCGAAGAAGGAGAGAATCGGATACGGAGAGGGATTGAATTATTCGAGTTAAATCCAGATCTATTGAATATAAATATATACCACCTAGAAAACAATTGAAGTGTACTTATAATTTGTCCTGCATGACAATTATTTAACTAAATTTTAATTGACGAAAAACAAGTAATCTGAAGCGCTACAAATAGATTAAATATAAATCACCCTTAGCTCAACGGTGTTCATTAATTAGTGATTCCATCTCCAGGTATTGATTAGCCTGGGATCCTGGCCCGTTTGCTGTCGTTGCACCAGGGCCAGGTGGATCACAGTTGCATTTGGCTTCTGATTGGTCCCTAAAAATAGTTTTCACAACGGAATTGTGGGATAGCGTCATTTTCAAAACAAAATAAAAATTATTATATAAAATCAAAATTAATCATTTTATGGAATATTATAAGTCATACTTCGTCAAAATACTAATTTGTCTTTTTTTAACATCGTTTTGATTGTAAGACCAAGGATTATATCTTCGATTGAATTGATAAAATGATTGACAAACGGGCGCGAGCTTCCTGCGTGTCGAAATGCACAAAATCCAACCAAAATATTTAATTCCGATCACTCAACACTTTACACGCACTTAACATTTAATAAGAATTACAATCCCCACGAGAAAACATGTGGAAATGCGACGAAATCTATACAAATCTGAAATAATCGATCCGAGCTGAGTTGATTATCGCCATATTTTTTCTTTCTGTTTGTTTTATATTCCGTTTTGACATGCGCAGTAGATTCAGGGCTATTTTGCCCTGAATAATTTCTTATCTACCTGGCCCTTGTGCGGTAGCCAGCTTGGACCGGGATTCCAGGCTAGGTATTGATGTATTGATTTTTTTCGTATAATACACAAAAATATTGTCGGAGTGAACACGACTCAAAACTCCCGTATTCTAAAGGAATATTTAGATCCTATTGGTTATTTGATCTCTATTAGCTTTTACACGTATTTCGGTTTATGGACTTCCAAAAGTCTTGATTTGATCTGCACTGAAGAGACTTAAGTTGTCGAAATGCGCATATGCAGAATCTTAATTAACAGTAACTTCGGTATCTTGTTGTTTCTAGAATTCATATGAAATATTTATTTTGCCTTAAGAGAGGTTAAACTAAAAAAGAAAAGAGCGCGAGCTTCACAACAAATTTATTAAAGAATTTTATTCTGTATACGAACCGACTTTTAGTTTAACCTTTCGAAATGTCTCGTTCCCATCGAGATGGATTTTAGCAAGATGGTCTAAGGGGATGTGAGCAAATTAATGACGATTATTATGATAATGAGCACGAAATGAATATCTATTGGTCAATAAATATTGCAAGTTGCTGATAAATAATCAAAGAAACGAAATACTTACATGGGACCAAACCACTTGTCCAGGTATCTCTTCAAAGCTGCGCAACTTTTTGTTCTGCTTCTTAATATGTAAAATCTGTACCGCTATTGTCTGCAGCAATAAAAAAATCAGAACAAGGATCATAAGAGTTACGAATCCTTTGTTAGTCGAGTCTTCATGCGAGGAATATGAGGGATGTTTTATATCAATGGCACACCAAACTCGCTAAAACGTGAAGGAAAATACATCCGATTTCCACTTCTAGGTATTTTTACAAACGTACAGGAGACTCCTAGCAGAACTTCCGTCGCTTTATTATTTGATCTGATCTTACTGATCTTACGGTGTTAAACGTGTCTTCACTTACAGTGTGCCGGACGGGTGCTGTAAACAGAGCAGGACATACTTACCCTTCCGGAGTACCTGATGTCACTCTCAATTTCACTGGAGTTCACACTGTGAGTACCGACTTTGTTTTGAATGTTGTTATTTTTATTTCTGTGCTTTTTATCTGTCTAACGTCATCGTATTTTGTGTCAAACGTCATTGTTTCCTGTTTCCTCGTTTTGGCCATGTCTTTGGACTTCGATTTTTGTAAATTCCACTCCTTTGTTCCTTCGGTATTCTACTGTCGTTGTCTTTCTATTGTCACAACGCAATGTAAAAAGATAAAATCAGATAAGTGAAAGAGAAATACAGAAAGATTAAAAGAAGCTTTGACATGACAGAAAATTCGATTCGGTCTAACATGATGCTACCAGTGAACCTAATGACGCAAATGCAAATAAAGAAGACTTGTTTTACATGAATTGAAGTATAACTGACAATATTGACCAACTTCTTGAGGTAATACCAAGCACAATATTCTCTTTGAAGGCGGCTGGCAGGTAACAGGTCTTCAGCAAATTCTCTTATTTTGTAATTTAGATTCTCGGTAAACGAGGTAGCATTTTTGAGGCTTGTTTAGGGTATTTTGGGATACGGGATATTTACCACTTTTGTTAATGGGATATGGGATATTTGAGACAAAAAGTACTGGGATATGGGATATTTTGACTATGAAAAATGGGATATTTCAATAATTAATGGGATATCTTTAATTTTCAAAGGGATATTTTCTTCCAGACTTACTGGGATATGAAATATTGGAACCCCCCTAAACAAGCCTCATTTTTGTTGCTATATGTAATAGATTTAAGAAAACGTAATCCTTTGAAAAAAGATTTTTTAATGCTCGACATTATAGAGGCCACCTTAGACAGCTAAGTAAAACATAGTGAAGGCAAAACATATGAATTTGCAGTAGATGCTCAGAAGATATTAAAAGGACGAGGAAATGTCATAATTGATTTTTAATTCGAAAGCCTCGAAGAGGCTGGAGAATTGATAAAACCATCCAATAGGTGTCAGGTGACTAAAATGAGCGTCAAGCCTAATAACCCACTCAAATGAGCTGCGTGCTTCCGCCGGAAAGAATAGTGCGTAAGTTTCTTTCAAAATCGTATTTAGCTCACCTGGCTATGCCAGGGTGAGGTTTTGCCATCACTTGGCGTACGTCGTCCGTCCGTCGTCCGTTCGTCCGTCCGACGTCTGTCGTAAACTTTTCATTCAGAGATCTCTTCTGAAACCACTGGACCAATTGGAACCAAATTTGGTCACAATAGTCCTTGGGTGGTCCCCTTTCAGAATTGTATCCGGCAGGTTCGTACCTCATCCAAGATGGCCGCCAGCGGGGAACATAGTTTTAACATTGGACCCTATGGGAAAACACATTCAAAGATCTTCTCTGAAACTACTTGTCCAATTAGAACCAAACTTAGTCACAATGGTCCTTAGATGGTCCCTACCAAACAAAAAGGTATCCGGCAGGTCCGTACATCATCCAAGATGGCCGCCTGCGAGGAACATAGTTTTAACATTGGACCCTATGGAAAACACATTCAAAGATCTTCTCAGAAACCACTTGTCCAATTAGAACCAAACTAAGTCACAATGGTCCTTAGATGATCCCTACCAGCAAAGGTATCCGACAGGTCCGTTCCTCATCCAAGATGGCCGCAAGCAAGGAACATAGTTTTAACATTGGACCCTATGGGAAACACATTCAAACATCTTCTCAGAAACTGCTTGTCCAATTAGAATCAAACTTGGTCACAATAGTCCTTAGATGGTCCCTTCCAAAAAAATATATCCGACAGGTCCGTACCTCATCTAAGATGGCCTCCAGCGGGGAACGCAGTTTTAACATTGGACCCCTTTGGAAAACACTTTCAAATATCTTCTTCTCAGAAACTACTAGTCCAATTAGAGCCAAACTTAGTCACAATGGTCTTTAGATGATCCTTTCAAAAAAGGTATCCGACAGGTCCATACCTCATCCAAGATGACCGCCGGCTGGGAAAATGAAAATTTTAAATTATAAAGGGAGAAAATTAAACTAAAGGAGGTTATAAACGTTATTTTCTTTTCAATCATGATATAATTACAGCAATTGATGAGGACAATCTTTACCACTTTTCTTTTTTAAGGGGTCTCTAAATGCTTTGATTTCAGCAATATGTATTACTTTGAATATAAGGGGAACCCCTGCTCAAATTGTTTTTGAATTGTGGTCTGATATAGGTTATAATGTATGGGGGAGCTCTTGGTTGCCATGGAAACCAGACAAGAAAACTGAAAGTTCAGAAAAAACTATACCACTACATAGTTTATATTTTTTTATTTACAGTTCTAGCAATATGTATAAACTAGATTATGAGGGCAACCTCTGCCCATTTTTTTAAAGGGGGGGGGGTCAAAATGTATTTAGTTTCAGCAATATGTATTATATAGATTATAAGGGGAACCCCTGCCCCATTTGTTTTGAATGGGGTCTGATATGGGTTATAATGGATGACAGTGCTTTCAGCTGTCATTGACGCCAAACAAGAAAACTGAAATTTTAGAAAAAAATCATTCTGCTTAATTTCAGATTCCAATCCAAGGTTGCTTCTATCAGTGAACAAAGCCTAAGGTTAATGAGGACAGCTGTACAAGTGATCAAACCAGACAAATGGCGGGAAAAAATAAAAATGTTAAGAATTGATTGAAATCTGACAGGGAGGTTACTTAGCATATGTAGAAACGATTTTCGGTGTTAAAAATATCAATGGCGATCATTGCTATGGGAACAGAAAATGGCGGGAAAATTTCAAATTGCTCCAAATTGAATGAAATTTTACAGGAAGGTTACTTAGCATGTGTAGAAACTAGTTTTGGTCTTTAGAATATAAAAATGGCGACCGTGGCCATGGAAACAGAAAAATGGCGGAAAAAATCAAGTTGCTCGAATGGGATGAAAAATCTTAAAATAAGGTGAGAAAAGGGCAAATTATAATAAAATAACACAGTACAAGGACTGAAAAGGTGAAAATGATTTTAAGAATTAAATAGAATAGAGAGATGTTTTGAAAAAGTAAATAATGCACCCAAAGAAAAGGGGAAATTATGATACAACAAAACACGAAAATTGTGGGAAGAAGGAAGTCAACCTAAAACATCAAAAGCTACCCCCCCTGCCAAATAATTAACGCAGACGTAATAGAAATACTCCCAGAACAAGCCACTGCTGATTTCCATTTTATAAAGTTCACTTCCAAGTAGATAAGAACAAGCAAATTGAGAAATACCAACTCTTTTATTTAATCAACGTCATCTAAAATATACCTATATACAGCATATTAGGTCGTTCCCGGTCAAAATAGTGGCCAACAGGATATACACACTACTTCAGGTCCCGCATGCACGCTACTTTTGCTCACTATAGGAATTCTTCAGGTCATGTGTCGATCTTTCATACAATATACAACAAAATTACAATTTGTAAATGCCCCTTTTTTGCACTGATTTATGTTTAACAGTAGGCAAGAAAGTATCCACTTCCGTTTTGGCATGTGCAGCCTATAACTTCTAGTTCTAGTCAAGTGAAGACCGTATACAGTAACATGACAATGCTAGTTTTGTTTTGGTTCTATAAGCACAGCCGGTGACATTACTTCCGGTTTTTGTACTAGTGACGGCAAAATTGTTTTAGGGGAGGAGGGCAATGTTGTCAACTTTGAATGCTTGTAGGTCTCTTTTTTTGATATATTATTGCTGTGATTTCAAATAATATATTTAACGAAAAATATAAAATTTTAAATGACACAATTTTTTTTTCATGGCATAAAATGTGTTCCGGCAATGGCCAAAAAGGCGTAAAAAATTTGCAAGTTAAGGGAGTATTGTGGTAAATTTGAAGCTACCAGGTGGCAAGATTGAAGTCTATTCTATGTTATCACATATTCAATAGTCACAGCTTATACCACTGATAGTTATTTTCCACTACTAATAACATGCACATTACAATCTGCCCTAATATATCGTTGTTGATAATACTCATGAACACCAAGGGGCAGGTAGCCCTTGCCCTCTATATCTCGAGGAAAAGCCCGGAAAGGGGGTTTGAAAATTTTACGTAACATCCAACTACTATAGTACTACAATACATCCAAAACCAAAGAAATTTAAATGGTAAATTTTTTCTGGGTATTTTGTCCTTATTAACCTTAAACTCTTGACCTCATTGGAAATACCATTCATCTCTCTGTGTCAGCCATGGCCCAGGTGAGCGATACAGGCTCTTGAGAGCCTCTTGTTTGTATACGGAATAGTAACGGTGTTGCTATATAAAATCAATACTAACAAACAGTATATAAATATAAACAGTATTCACGTTCGTGCCTCTATTAAGAAATTCAGCGCGCCTTTCGCGTAGTTATATGTTCTCTGCATTCTTTTATCTGTTTTGGCTATTTATTGCATAGTGATTAGAGAAACATACGAATGGGTTTATCGAATAAATGATCTAATTTCGCGATTATATAAATTAGACATTTTTAAGCAGCAGTCTCTCGGGAAGATCATCTTACTCTCGAGGGGGGGGGGGGGGGGGGGAGTTGGGCAAATGTATTTATTCAGATGATTTATTTCCAAACACTTTTTCTAAAGGACAAGATTATGTATATTGTTTTTACCATAATGTTGACAGAATATTTATCAAAGGAGTTGGGGTGATATGGACCTTTTTTGGAATGAAAAATAAATTGGATTGAATACACATAATTTTCTCATTGCATTGGTCTAAGGGTATAGCTATTTAGTAAACAGTAACATTTCTTAAATATTGATGTATGATTACTGAGTTTTTGAGTGTAGAAGAAAAGACAAATTGAAGATTTTATCAAAAAATGACAACTTTGACAAATTTTGACTACTTTTTCTGTATAGGAAATATAAAGCACATGCAAGTACCACAAAATATTTATATGAGAGGTTCAATTCATTTGTACCAAGAAGTTGGTAAATTATCTACCAGTAATTGGTTCCTGAATGCGCTCGATATTTCCTGTTAGGAAAACTGTTAGAAAATCTGCCAAATTCGGTATATTTTTATGAAAATGCTCATAAGAAGCCTTTTCATGACGTCAAACTGTACCTATTGTGACGCCATTGTTTCTGACTTTTGTATTTTTTCTGTAAATGGGATCTAAGCTTTGAAACAAACATGAAAGAAAATCTTGAGGTGCAATTTAGAAAATTACTGGAATCTTGGGCCAAATCAACCCTTACCGCACCTTGTCTAAAATTTTAGGGAGGTCCAGATCCCCACTCCCCCCGCATTCAGAATAAAATGGTCGTCCTCCTAGCACCTAATTAGACATATTAAATCTAAATACCGAAACAAAAATTATCCCTTTCGATTATTTTGACGCCATTTCGTAATTACCTTTGTTATTTTATTCATTTTTCATAAATTGCACTTTCTCAGACAGGACAAAAACAATATGCCCCCCCCCCCCCCATCCATCTGGGGTCATAAAAATCTTGGATAAGACAAAAGAAAGAAATTGACCATATGACTGACGGAATTCCCATGTTCACTGATAATTAGTTCTAGAAAACTGCTTTCCGAATGTCTCGATTTAATGGTTAACAACTGATACTAATGATGTATATGAAGGTATGTATAAATCATTTAAACTAAGCCTTACGTAGATACTATGCAGTCAATGCCATGTACATTAGGTAGACTCCAGTAATTTTCCATTTCCACATGGTCCTCTTTATCAAAATACATAGTCGATACACCGATGATGCAGCTTTTTTCTCTCTTCTGTATTTTCTCAAATTTGATTTGAAGTGAAGCATATTTTCAAGCCTGACAAAGTTCGGAAAGTTCATCACCAAGGAATTCTCTGGATTGTTATCTTTACTTGATTCCGTTTGTGCACCAGTTCTCTTTCATCAAGGATTCTACCATTTTTTACATTTCCTAATTATCATTTTCTAAAAATTCATCTAGTAAAAGATTTTCCATGTCATCAAAGGTTGATACGTCTGTATTTTCGTCAGACTCTGTAACATGGATATTTGAGAATCAATTTTTAGTAAAGAGTATGAAATCGTTAACTAATTTTCTTTCATTTTATCCTTTGTCGTTTCTTCTGGTAAAGATCATCGTTCAAACCTAAAATATAATAAAAGCTCCGATGGAGCTGAAATTCGAAAGCCAAGAAAATATACACACCTGAAAAAACTCGTAATCATCCAAAGAACTGCTGCATAGAAAATAACTAATTTATGTTTTTTGTGGAAATTAGAGAGCTGCCTCAATCAACGTCATGCAAAATATACCTATATACAGCATATTAGGTCGTTCCCGGTTTATGCAGAGGATTTTTTTTATTCTAATGCACACATTAGACGATTTTGATAACTATTAGAAAATTGATATTTCTTTTTTGCTGTGAAAAAAAATATAAGTAAAATGATTTTTGTTTAAACCAAACAAAGTAATACATTTTATAAGTGTAAAAAGAGCTACACCTTTAATATTACAGACCTTTCCTTATATAAAGCTTTAAGACTAAGAACCCCATAAAGCAATGGGTATCAGGAGGAGTTTCTTTTGTAAAGTATCTCTGGTATGTATTTTGTTTGAATACGAAGTAGTAGGTCTTTTTCAGGGTTTTCGCTGGCCAATTTGAAAAAAATATATAGGATTTCAGATAAATGTTTTTTTCTGTAAGAACACTCGAAAAGAGGCATTTTAAACGAAAAAGAAATATGATAGGTTGCTGATGTTATTTTCAAGATATAAGCTATAAAAAATTTGGCGGGAAATTGATCTTCTCTGAAGTTTCTGTAAGTATAACATAAGAGCTATTTAAGGTGGACTAAGCAAATCCATCAGAATTTTTCAATAGTTTGCAGGATTAAACTTTAAAAATTGAACTTCCAAAAAATGAAATAAAAATTGGAGGTCACGGACAATATAAGCTCACAATCTGTCATTGAAAAAAAGGGATTTTTTAGTTTAAATGTTAAGGAAAATTATCATTACATCCATGAGAATTTTGATTAAATTTATATATTGCTAGCCCCTGTATTGAACTTTCAAAAACTAAAAAGAAAAATGGGGGTCACGGACGTTATCACGTAATTATTTCACAAAATCAAATTTTCATAGTGATTTCTTTATAAAATATTTTTTTTGAAATTACCTCCCCTATTAAAATTTTCATTTCAAAGAATTTTACAGTATAAATACTATTCTGAATGAACGCTAGAGAGAAATGGGCCAATCATTTGAGTTTTAAGCGGATTATTTGTCCAAACTTTGAAATGCTTTATATTTTTTAATGAAAAGTACCCATCAAAGCATGAAAAATGAAAACAAAATGGCGGAATACCACCGATCCACCTTAACCATTAACAAAATTACAAAATAAAAAGAGCCTATCTAAATTTGATCAGAATGTCTCTTCAGATATAACAAACGAAATTATTAAACAAAATGTTGGTGTTCATATGCGAAAAAGCTTCTAAATGTATCAAACAACGGCAGTAGAATACCGAAGGAACAAAGGAGCTGAATTTACAAAAAATCGAAGTCCAAAGACCTGGCAAAAACAAGGACACAAAAAACCCAATGACGTTGAATACAGAAAACAATGACGTTAGACAGATATAAAGCACAGAAATAGAAAACACAACATTCAAAAACAAGGCACTCACAGTGTGTCCAGTGAAACTGAGAGTGACATCAGGTGCTCCGGAAGGGTAAGCATGTCCTGCTCTGTTAACAGCACCCGTCACACTGTAAGTGAGTTTATCTAGGAAAATGTCAAAATCGGTAGTCAAATCCAGGAAGACGTGAATCTAGCTGATTTTGAGATACTGACACGTCATATCTTTCAATAATGTTATGGTGATGGCCATAGAATTTCTTGAGGGATGAAATTAACAATGGTTGAACAAATCACTGACTAAGCAGCTTTCAAGGCGGTGTTTTGCTCGACAGTAACGAAACAACTGTGAAATGTTAACTCCATAGCCTGGAGATGTACATTGTAGGTATATTGCTGCTAAGAAAGGGAAAGTTCACATTGTTTCTTTAATTTTAATGTGATTGGGATAGATCTAATGTAAATATTATTTAAAGTAAGTGAGAACCGAATCGTCAGTCAAAGAACGAACAATCCACGGACAAAGGCAACATCGGAAACACCAAGAAACAAGGACACCATTTGGGAACGGAACAAAAAAGAAAAAAAATAGGATTATTAAGAGAAAGTACATCGTCTATGTAGCGGAAGCTGAAAATAAAGGACTGGGCTAAATGTTTTTGTTCTCTTTGAGTAAGCCCTTGTAAAAACTTGGCCTCGTAAAGGAAAAGGTCAGCTAAAAGTGGCGCATAGTTAGTTCCCATAGGAATCCCTATTGTTTGTTGGAAAGCACGACCTCCGAATTCGACAAAAATATTGGCGATACTCTAGCATTTTGATTACGTCAGTCTCAGTGTACTTCTTATTTGAATCAGTGTGGTTCTTACAAAATATGTTTTGTCTTTCCATACTACTGAAAAGGTGTATCTGCGTTCTCCATTTTAAGTGCAGAAACATTGATGTTTTAAATCTGCAATTACTGTTTTCAGTTTATTGTGTGGCAGGGTTGTATGAAAGAGTACAAAAGTCGAAAGATTGGATGCTATTGCAATGAGTAAGACTGGTTGAGGATAGCTGTTCAAGGAGATCTTTGGAATTTTTTAAAATCCACATCTGATTCACGCCGGTCGTGGAGTAAGAATTATCACAGTAATTTTTTTTGTATAAAAACTGAGAAATCTCAAAAGCTAACATAAATACAAAAATGTGACCAGCGAGAATCCTCTAATTTAATTTAATTAATAAACTCTGAATCGCATTAGGAAAAATCTTGCTGAAAGTTTTGAAGCGTATCTCGCACATTTGCAAAGCTCTTCTTCCATCAAATTATCAACTATCTCATTAACGGAAGGAGAAGTTCTTTAAGTTATCAGATAATATAACAGGGCAAAATATATTTACATTATGTAACCAAAATTAAGACTTAAATTGACAAATGAGCCATTCAAAATCTATAAATAATCCCAGTTTCAAGTTATAACATTAGTATTCATCTCTTAGTTGAACATTATAATCTATTCCTGCAGTTTTGGCAACATATCACAAATATAAAAATCAACAGTGCTTTTCATGTAAACAGGGCTTTTAAAGAATTCTCTTCCTTTGATTTCTGGTACGGTTTTCACATTTTGTTCTGATTCAAAAAATAAGTTGACAGCCAATTTTGTTAGGAGTTTAAAATAATTTTATTTTCAAATGAATCCCAGAGAATTTTTGAACAGCGTTTTTCACATGAAATGCAGAAGAAATCCATCAGTAACTTGCCGTAAGTGAATTATGGGCACCATCTATACTCGGTCAATGTCGTAGAATCAACTTTTTTATTTCAAGCTACGTATATAAAAAAACTGTAAAACTAAAAAAAATCGATTTTATTTTATTTTCAAACATTTCGCATTCACTTCAAATGCGTATATGTAGAAAATAAATTAACAGTAACTTCAGTATTTTGTTATTTATTACCACTGGGCCGATGCCTCTGCTGGTGGACTGTTAGTCCCCGAGGGTATTCACCAACCCAGTCGTCAGTACTTCCGTGCTGACCCGAAAACCGACTTTATTGAAACTTGCAATATCTAAATTTTACAAAATTTTGTTTAAAACTAAGGAATATGTCCCTCATGCATAGCTCTGTCCTTGGCTGAATTTTGGCTTTTGGTTATTTGTTCTCTATCAGTTTTACACTTTTTTGGGATAATGGACTTCCAAATATTTGGTTTGATCTGCACTGATGAGACATAATTTGTCGAAATGCGTATATGCAGGAAAAAATAAACAGTGACTATTCATGCATGACGATATGCACTGCTTTGTCTTTTTTCCCCTTGAGTACGGTAATTCGGCAGTTTTGTCATCTGAGTCATACATAAAAGATAGCCAGCTGGAAACCTTTAACACTACACCCTTTCATAATTCTTTAAATTTGTGTTTGTGTTTGTTTATTTACGCAAAATAGTATGGTGACCTTGCATTACGTAGCTTCTTAAAATACCACTTTAGTTTAAAAAGAAAGTAAGATAAAATGCGATTTGAAATCAAAGCTGAAGCTGAAGGTGTCGTATCGGAACACATGGCCGGAAACAACAAACCGTACCATTTTATTGAAAGTGACGATAAACTATATATACCAGTTTCCCTAAAAGTTCCATATGCGCATGATTTAAAAAGATTGTTCAAAAAGATTGACCTACGAACGTTTTTATAACATCGATGATCGTATCAATCGGCTGATGATCAAAATGATACAAAGCGGTTGCACGGTGTGAGTATGTTGCTCCATTTATAAAAAAGGTCATTAATACTGAGGAAAGTGGACTCCCAGACTGCATAAGTTCATTGTATTTGTGTAATGTATTGTGTATTTGTATTTTGTTTATGCCATCAGCCCTCAGGGGCATAATTGTGCATTTGTGAATAAAGATGTTATAACTGGTAAAATAATCTTTTACCGTATTATAGTAACTTTGCATGGCGTTAATAATATTGTCACTTGTATAAACTTCCCTGTCTTGAATAAACGATGATGTGAATTCAGATACTGCATATAGATATTCTGGCAACTATTGCCTCGCCAGTGCTGTTTTTATTGAAACCTCGTTTATTCCAGACAGGGAAGTTTGCGATGATTTAACTTTGCTTGTCAATAGTACATAAGCACTCACTAAATCGCATTACTAGTCCCCTGTTTGCCCCTTTCCTCAAACGAGTATATAATTGTTTTTCAAGGGCTCGTAAAAGCAAATAACATGCTGAATCAGAGTTTGCAGTGACTCGTATAAGCACATACAATTGTAACATGCTTAGATACCAACTCGTTCCCATGACATGGCTATGTAATTTCCACGAGATACTATCTGATACTATCTTTTTCCCATGAGACACTATCTCGTTTCAACGACTTACTAAGTCCTGGCCACGAGAAAGCTAACTCTTTCTCTAAAGACATTCCGTTCGCATGACATAATTCGTCGTCGCCACGAGATACTTTCTCGTTCCCACGACATACTAAGTCGTGGCCACTTACTACTTACTCGTCCCCACGATATACTATGTCGTAGCCAAAAGATACTATCTCGTTCCCACAACATTCTTAGATGTGGACACAAGATAGCTATGACTATGAGCAAAGCTTGTTTTTTTGCAGGCCTCACGGAGTATAAGTAACTCGTTTCCACGACTTTATATGTCTTGGGAACGAGTAAGTATCTCATGGACACAACATTAACAATGAGGGGATATGGAGTAAATGCAAATGAGACAAAATCTCTACAAATACATGGAAAATCTCGTGACAACGACTTAGCATGTCGCGGGTACGAGATAGAAAAAAATTCTCATGTCCCCTCCATACTTCCGTAATACAATGTTAGTTTATAACAATATTAAATAAATATAGTAATTACGTAAAATACACCTTTTACTAAAACAACATTTGACACATCAAAGCGTAAATCATATCATATCTTTATTTGAAAGTTTGAAGGTAGAAAAAAATGTTATGTACTTGGATAGTTATCAAATGGCAGGTAAGAACATCCTATGCAAGCATTGACAATGTGTATACTAATATCGTTGATGCTAGATATAAATACTCTATAAGAAAAGGTTGATGAAGTAGGACCTATGGTTAAAGCGTTGTTAAGTTACATATTTTGTTACGTTATGACCAATAGTTACTTTCAAACTTAGAAGACAGTACATTTGTTTTCACAGCTGTTCCTGTACTAAACATACACGGCAGATCAATTTGTAATAGCTCTGATACTGTCAAACTAAGTTGTAATGCTAACGAAGGAGGACCTAATATTTCATTTGCGCACTGGATACATTCCTTTAAAGGAAAAGTTATAAGGCATCTTAATGGAATATCAAATGCACATGTTTCCACTATTAAAATAGACTTTTGCGACTTTGAAGATGCTGGCGACTATATGTGTAGTGTCTTTTATAGTGAAAATGGTATCAAGGTATGGAGAAATATTTCAAGAAACCTGGTCGTGAAAGGTAAATATTTCTTACTTGACATCTTTATTTTAAATGTTTAAATATAGTCTCTTACTTTGTTCCCGTTTATTTCGTACATTTCTCTTAATCTTCCTAATTTGAAGTTCTGGGATTACTTAGAACTTGGAATTAACTATCGAGATTTGAGAAATAATCGTAATAAACGGGAAACAACGTTAGATACTGTTTTTGTAATTCTTATTCAATTTATTTGAAGTACAGTGATCTCCGAAGTCATCATTCTCAAAATATGCACCTTGTTCTTACCATCGTTGATATTTGTATCATTGCTCCATTTTTTAAAAGAGATACGTGTTGAAGTATTTTAAATAGGGATGTCGTATAATCTATAGATTCAGTAATTTTTGTCAAAGAAAAAGAAAAAAAAAACAAAAACAAAACAATTTGGCAAACAAATTTTAGTTGTCAGACTCGTCATGTTTCTAGAAATCGACACCAGACCAGACACGGATGTCAATGACCAATCAGCAACTGAGAACGATTTTTTTATCATTCCTTAACAAGGCTTAGGGAACAGTCATTATTTTTCAGCTGTGGGGGATGGATAGTTTTAGGGGGGTCGAAATTTTGAAAGCGGTTTCATAGGGGGGAATCCAGAACGGTTCTTTTCGGGGGTGAATTTATAAAATTAGTTTTTAGCATCATTGGTGCAGTAAAAAGTTTCATTGACTGAAATAGGCCATGGGCTGAAATCTTTCCGTGCACCCCCCCCCACTTATGATCCAGACCAATTTTTTTTAGTTCTTTTATATCCCCTCTTCAAAATAAAACATCTTAACACGAATATAACCTGCACGCATAGACAGTATAGGGCCACTTTTATAGTACACCACACAAAATTTTTGTATTTTAGTTAAAGGTATTTTCCATAGGGGAAATACCTTTCTTGTTTTTGTAAAATCAGATAGTTTTCTTCTTTTTAAAGCGGTGGCTTAATGGAAAGAGGTACAGCGATGAAATTTGACAGAGTTGTTGATCGTTGTTGATAAATGTGATTTCAACCGTCTTGGATCACCACGTTATGTTGGGAGGGAGTTCTTTGTGGAAACACCCCTATATATATATATATATGATTTGTTTTTGTAAAATAATTAGTAAAGCGTAAGAGATAGGTAATGAAGTGTAATGGACAAAAAATTCTTTTGGTGTTGATGGATATTTAGGACATAAAGTGTTAATCCTCAAATGAACCATTTATAAAGTTTTCTTAAATTTAATGTTAGCTTTTGATATGTAAATAAAATTAGAAATGTCTGATTCATAAGTTATTTTTATCAATTCTGTAATTCTGTAACAGTAGCAGTATCATATTTGTCATGATGACACTACTTGATATTTTCGTTACTACTAAGTATATGTTCATGTGTCAATTCTAATTATTAACAAATTTATATTTATATTATATACTTTGTGAAATGTTTATCGTTAGGTGATAGATAATTAGATGACATTTTAATAAAATGTTTCAGCAATCTTATCTAAATATGTAAAATAATCAGTATCAAAGCAAAATTAGTAATTTTAGTACGAAATAAAGGGCTATGCTACGCTGAGCGCAGCATGAAACGAAAGCAGCATGTCGACCACTGCAATTTGAACACGTGTAATTTAAATGAGTGTGGACATACTAAACAGCTTGACACAATAATTAGATGGACATAATAAAGGACTTGATCCAGTAATTTGCTGGACACAAACTATGGAAAATAAAAATTAAATTAGCCCTTTTGATTCCTTATGTAGATAAGAAATTATAAGAGGTATGTCGAAGTAGGCATCTTAAACCTTACTATAAGAGGAATCCGGAGAATTCAATCCCATTATAGTCCAATAATTTTTTTTGACATATTTTCAAAAAACTATTTTGAACCCTTTGACCCTTAACAGTGCGGAAAGGGTAAGAGCTATGGTAAATCTTTTGTCATACAACCAAAAGCTTACAACAAGAGGAATCCAAAGAAAAAAATCTCATTGAAATGTGATCAAAATAAAAATTTCACATATCTAGAAAAATTACGATTTCTGACCAATTTAACCCCTTATAAGAGTTACAACAAATCCATTGTTTAACTACTTAAAGCTTATATCAAGAGGAACCCAAAGGAAATAATCCAATCGAAATCTGATCAAAAATCAAATTTCACATTATTTAAAAAATGCAATCATGGCCCCTTTGACCCCCTACACCAAATACGTTGAATATTGCCGTGAGCATATATCAAGAGATTAAAAAAAACAAAATACTCCCATCAAAATCCAGTGAAAAATGAAAATTTTAGGTAATCTGCAAATTTTTAATTTGGCCCCATTCGGCCCTCATATTTGGGAAAAGAAACAAGTTACAAAAAACCTAGAATAGTTGAGCGCTGTCTTAATTTTTCATAAGGAATCCAATGGAAACCACATCAGAATTGGACAAAAAATTCAAACATTTTTTTTAGATTTGCCCAAATTTATCTCGAGAACTGTACACATTACATTTGATATTACTGATTATTCGAATTTTGTTTGGATTTATGCATTTTAAACATTTTTTGAAATTATGGATTTCCTTTGTTTCGGTTCTAGTGCTGCTGATGAGGAATTGATTTCCGAAATGGCCGTAAAGGTCATTAAAATTATTGCAGTTTGAGTAAACATATGTGTTATGGTCTCATGTTCATTTACTCCATACCTTTTCGTAAAATATACTACGTTAAATCCGTGGAATCTTACTGTTTGGAAATTTTTCTCAAGAGCACACTGAAAGAACCCCCATCAAAATCTAATTAATAATAAAGATTCTAGGGTCGATTATGTGAAAAAATAATTTTCTCCTTTTTTGGCCCTTTATTGTAAAGAGGGCGGGCCTAAAATCTATTATCGAAATCTTAGTTTACGCATGTCCAAGAAACATCATACTAAAATCTGATAATAATCCGACTACTAGAACCAAAGTTATGCTGCCCAAAAACGCCGACACCAACGCCATACCATTATACGACCGCAAAAAAAGAGAATTTAAATATTACTTTCTTTTGATACTTGGTACCATTTATCAGCCTTGTCAGGTTTTGATCAGACTGACCCTGTGAATCCGATCTGTTTTTAGAAACAGAATTGTCTTAGAAATTGTAAGCAGCTCTACAGCTGTTACAGATAGCTAATCAAATGTGACAAAGAATACATGTATCTCTTTTCATTTCTTACTTTGAGTCCAAAATGATCAGACTAACTGTTATGGGTTGATAGACCAAAAACCCATTTTTTGTGAATGATGTAGGTGTTATATTAATAGCTTTCTTTGCAGATAAAGAGGACTTTCCATTCAAAAAAGTATTAAGTAGGACTTGACCTTTGAATGAGGTTAATGTCAAAGAAAACGACTTTACTTGACGTTTAAATTATCAAAATAGATACATATCAAGCTTAGAATGTTTGTTTAATGATTAAAATGATAGTTTTATAAAACAAAAGAATAAGCCAGTTTGTTAGGACAATCAATAATGAGAACATAATGACGCACTTTTGGAAAATACCTATCAATTGTTCTTGGAACAATTGACATTCTAGTTTTATTTTTAATTTTATCTTTTAAGCTACTATCAAATTGAAGCTTATTTAATATACTTTATAATGAACACAAGTTTGGGCACATTACGCTATTTTTGTGATCTGGGGGTGCAAAAAATATACCCCTCAACCTGCCAAAAATAGCGAAAATGACGATTTTTAAGCTTTCAATTCCTTTTAGATAAATAAATCTCATCATTTGATCTACTTTTTTTGGCTTATTTATCAGTTGTGATACAATGTTGAAATATAAGACCATTAAAGTCCTTAGGGACCGACCATTTAACCTGAAAAGGGGGGGGGGGAATATTCTGATTCTGATTTTATGTAAGCAGATTTCTTGGCTGCAAAAGTGATGAAAAAAATATTCTGGATGGGGCTTTCTGCCCAAAAAAGTAATGTTTATTTTCAAAAAAAAAAATTGTTTGTACTAGTTAAAAAATAAATAAATGTTTTGTCCAGAAAAAAAAACCATAACCCCCCCTTCAAGTTAAATGGTGGGTCCCTTAAGATATTGATTTTCGGTATAAAATTTTCAAAAAATCGAAATTTTCGGAATTTTCGGTTTTTTCACAATTTCTTCTTTCTTACTTCTGGATCGTATAAATTTGAATATACATCTAATAATTGCCAATGCAATAATGATTTATGATATGTAAGCAACAAATTACGTGAAGAAATTTTAGAGTCAGCCTTTTTGCGGGATCAGAAATGCCAAAATTAGCACCCCTCCCCCTTAAAATTAAGAGAAAATATAAAATAGCCAGGCTCTAAATGATAAAAAGATAATGTCTAATGTAATGCAAATTATTGTGTGTATTTCACTAAAGCTGACATGCAGAAGCCCATTTAAGTAGATACAAACTTTTTAAGGGGTCTTTTTTTGCCCTTCTGCTAGAAATTTTATGAAAAATGGGAAATATTTCCGTTTTTCAGAATTATTGCTTATTTGACTTAGAGTTGTAAAAACCCCACGAATTTGGTATCAAACGTAAAAATGTTGATAAAATAGTGTTTCACTATATCTAAGCTATTAGAGAATATGCTTTTGAACATTTTAGACTAACTTAACTCTCATAAATTGCAAACATATTACCCCCCCCCCCCCCNAAAAAAAAAAAAAAAAAAAAAAAATTCAACACAATTTATTTCATTTTATTCAGCTAGAAAAGCCTGAATATTGTATAAAGGTCCAATAATATAACATTTCAAGCGCAAAAATGCACCGAGACTCCCATTTATAACAAATAAGGTCATGTGCGTGGTTTATAGGCAGTTATACAACAATTAAACTTTGAATTTTGTAAATTTCCGAAATCCTTAAAATTCCAATTTTTCACGTAAATCGCCCAAAATATTCAATTTTACCCATATTTTCTGCGTTAAAATTGCATATTACGATATATCAAATGCATTTTATAAAAGAAAGTAAATATATAAGTATGTTTTGTTCATATATATGTACAGAAAGACATACGTTTTGCATTGTTTTAGCATCATTTTCTTGGGGAAGGGGTAAAGTTTTTTGTATTTAGAGTTACATTGAACACCCCTGGTTTTTCTATACATTGTTTTAAGATAACTTATATATCCCCAAGAACAATGAATTGGCATACATGCAGATAAATCCTCCAGATTTGCCACGTATAACTATTTAAAAGTAAATTTTGGACAAATCTGAAATGCTGAAAATTCCAATTTTTCATCAATTTTGTACCAAATATTGAGTTTAATATGAAAAGTGGGACTTAAAATGACAAATTATGATAAGATTTATGCAAACATTTTAATATCCAATGCAGACTTTGCGGGTTTTGATTATTTTTATGCGAATAAAGACAAAAAAAAAGACTACTTTAGGGTGAATTAATTGGGGTAGGGGTAAGATTCTAGGTATTTAGAGTCATATTAAACACTCTTTGCTTTTCTAAATAATGTTTTAAGACAACTAATGTATCGCAGAGAGAAATTAAATGGCATATCTGCCGAAATATCCTCCAGATTTGACATATATTACGACTAAACAGTGAACGTTGAACAAATTTGAAATACACAAAATCCCCATTTTTCATCAATTTTGGGCAAAATATTGAGTTTAAGTCAACAAATGGCTGTTAAAATACCAAAGCATGATATTATTCATGCAACATTGTCACATATAACACAAATTATTCGTGTTCTGATTATTTTTATGCGAACAAAGTATTTCCGGTATTCAGTCACATTAAACGTTCCTTGATTTTTAAACACTGTTTCCAGACAACTAAAATATCCCTTAGAACAATTAATTGGCATATCTGCAGATATATCCTCCAGACTTTACATATATAACGGGCTAATAGTGAATTTTGACCACATCTGAAATGTTGAAAATTCCCTTTTTTCCTCAATTTTGGGTACAATGTTGAGTTTAAATTAAAAAATGGCTGTTAAAATATCAAATCGTGATGTAATTCATGCAATATTGTTATATTGAACACACATCTTGCGTGTTTGAGTTAACTTTATGCGAACATAGACAAAAAATTGACAATTTTAGGAAAATTGGTTTGGGTAGGGGTAATATTTTGGGTATTCAGAGTCACATTAAACACTCCTTGTTTTTATAAACAATGTTTTAAGACAACTAATGAATCGCTTAGATCAATTAGATGGCAAATCTGCAGATATATCCTCCGGATTTGACATATTTGACGTTTGGATAAATCTGAAATGTTGAAAATTCCCATTTTTCATTAATTTGGGGATAAATATTGAGTTAAAGTCGACATATGGCTGTAAAGATAGCAAATCATAAAGTAATTCATGCAACTTTGGCATATACAACACACATTTTGGGTATTCTGGTTAATTTTATGCGAAGATAAAGAAAAAAATTGACAATTTTAGGGAAAATTTTTTGGGGTAGGGGTAAGATTTTCGGTATTCATAGTCACATTAAACACTCCTTGTTTTTCTAAGTATTTTTTTGAGACAACTTATATATCCCTGAAAACAATTAATTGGCATATCTGCAGATATATCCTCCAGATTTTGAATGTATAACGATTTAACAGTGAACTTTGGATAAATCTGAAAAGAGAAAATGCCCATTTTTCATAAATTTTGGGCAAGATATTGAATTTAAGTCAACGAATGGCAGTTAAAATACGAAATCACAATATAATTCATGCAACCTTGTCATATAAAACACACAATTTGCGTGTTCTGGTATTTTTTATGCGAATATAGACAAAAAATTGACAATTTTAGAGTAAATTTGTTGGGGTAGGGGTAAGTTTTATGGATGTAGGAAGTTTATAAAACTTGAAAACTGCCATAATTTGTACCAGTTGTAAAGAAGACATTATGTACTTCCATTTTATTCCATCTTTTCATGAATTTGAACCACTCGTAGATAAGATGAGACAAAAAAAGGGACAAAACTTTGTCGAAAACGAAAATATTCAAAGATGTGTTTTATTTGTCTATTTAAAAGTGATAGTTTGGTCATTCAAAACATATTTACATTAATTTAACATGCTTAAATTTTAAGATAGGACATTAAAAGACTAAAAACAATTCCAAGAATTATGAAATGAAAAGCACACTGGTTTCTAAGGACCGTTGAACCTACACGATTTCGAGAAAAAATTTTAAAATTTATGTCAACATTTCGAAGGGGTAGGGGTAAGATTTTTCAATTTTTATAACGTATTGGGTATAGAAATGGTTCTTATGTGGAATATTTGTAAAGCTTATACCATAGGCTATCATTCTATACCATTTTTTCATCACTGAGAGGCACCAGTCAACAATTTGAAGCAATTGAAAGAAAAATTTCGTTGGGTGGGTCTAAAAAGAAGGCCAGTTCCAATATTGCGTGCAGGTTATGCTCATGTTAACATGTTTAATTTTGAAGAGGGGATATAGAAGGACTGAAAAATATGGGTGGGAATCATAAGTGGGGGGGGGGG
>MJUU01042203.1:152107-207559 GCA_002080025.1 Modiolus philippinarum | reverse complement strand
TTAGTGCACGGGGTTATTCCAGCCCATGGACTAAAAGGGTTATTTTACTTTCGCCCGCTTTCGGCAGGTCAATACCTTAAGTTTAATATTTTATCTTTTAACAGCTCTGAAAATCTTTCCCACAAATTATGATTATAGAGGAATAATTAAAGCTGGTTTCTTTTTATTCATTGTAAGGACATGTAATTCTAAAGTAAAGAAAATACTAATTTTCTGTAAGAAAAAGTTACACAATCAACGAGAAGTAAATTATGGATGGTCCGCCGGGATATTGGACACAGCGACCCCTGACTTGTGAGGATGGACTTACTGAAATTTAATAAAAAAATCTTTATTTTTCTTTTTGAACATATTCAATCAAAAAGCAAGTATTATTTCCCAAGTTTTTTTTAGCTTGACTTTCTGTAACCCCCAAAAATCATATGTCTAAGAGAACCAGACTGCAAATAAAGTGGCAATTATAGAAATTGAAAACTACTTGGGGGGGGGGGGTCAAAATTTTTTATTGACCAGGGAAAGTTTTTTATTACGCTGGACATGGGGAGGGGGGTCGAAATCTCAACCCAGAAATTTGTGAAAAATTATCCAGCCCCTCGCCCCACCTGATAAATAATGACTGTTTCCTAAAATGTTTCAGAAACTGGGGAGTTATTGGTACAGTGATTGTTTTTAATATTTCAAATCGATTTTGAACCAATGACGTTGAATTATTTACGTCCTTGACTAATCAAAATATTTTGGTGTACGCTCTACCCATAATTCTTTAGTTTCTGGAACAGTCGTTGATTACAGTTGTATGATAATTATTTTCAAGTTTACAGCATTTCAAGCTGAATAAAATAAGATAAATGGAATCAAATGATTGTGGTAAGGGCTAGAATGTTAGAATTTTATGAGACTGCAATTTGTGAAAAGCACACTTTCTAATATAATGGCTTATACATACTAATATTCCATCACATTCGTATTCTGAAGATATATATCAATTGTGTCATAATAAACTGCAGTCAAACAAATTCAATGTGTAGTGTTGACCGATGAATTCTTGCATTAACGGTGCCAGAAACCGTTATAAACCATTCTTTTAGGTACAAATGTAACAAAGGAGATAACAGGAAACATCTTCAATGTCTGAAAATTACAGTCACATGCCACAATATGCTACACATGAAAAACACAAACAAGACAAGGGACAAACGTAAACAACGATAGGAACTCGGAACAGCTGGACTTGGTACCAGCACTAACAAAAGCCAGCGGTAGGGTTAATCAGGTTTATGGGTACCCAAACCTCCCCTTTACCTGCCCCGTTTCCCTAAAGTATAATAAACATAGAATAAAACCCAATACAGGTAGACTACTTACTCCATGACCACAATCTTGAAAGGAGAAAAAATGACAATACGTAATTTTGAAAGATGGATCAAGGGGTGCTCACCGGTTAACTGCCGCTAGCTCAAGGAGCCTAGTCTGCTGGTAAAACACTGTCGCGCTACGGAAAGAAAATCAAACTCAAAACTTCCCGAAGGGTTTGGCCAAGAATCATCATATATTTCAGTAGACATCGGCAGTATCAGTGAGAGGCCAGTATGAGTGTAAAATTTTCAGATCACTAGATGTCAAAGCTAATTTTACGGATGCAAGTAGAGTATCTTGTCGATTTACCCTCCTAAGTAAAGAATGTAGGTTACGTCCTAGCTTTTCTGGATCTTTAATCAGCTTTTGGCATTTTAACAACATTTCCGTATTATCGAGGATTAGAAATGCCTATAGTAATGCTGTTTGCGAGTTACGCCATATTTAGATATTTAATGTTCATATCTATAATAAAACTTCTTAAAAGTATTCAACAACTTATGAAATCTGTATTAACCCGCTTTAAAAGTTTGGAAGTGATAGTAAGGTTACGTTTATACAAATCGCCCAGAGTAGAACAAACACGTGCGAATCGTACTAGTTGAGAAATATACACCCGTAGGATGGAGCAAGGGGAATGTCGCCGTCAAGGAAAGGGAAATTGGTAATAGTGAAATCAAAATCACAACTTTTATCATATATTTTAGTTTTTATTTTACCAGAGTCAATAATGATAGTTAGATACATCCAGAAAAGGACAGTATTTTAGTCATTGTTAGTTTTATTTAATTTCTATTTCGATTTCAAGTCTATTGGAAAATGTTCACGCTTTCATGGAATCTGTACAGAAAGAATGTGCTGCAATTTATTCAATATTTATGTAATACCATGTTTTCAAAAATATAAAATGATTAAAGATTTGCCATAGATGTAAAAGATAAAGGATATATATCTGCATTACAATGTTTTAGCTCAACTGAGTCAGTGTTAACTATTGCCATCACTTGTAGTCCGTCGTCCGTCCTTCATCTGTCTTTCTTTTCACATTTTCACCAACTCCTCTGAAACCATTGGACCAAATTCAACCAAACTTTACAGGAATGATGTATAGTAGGTCTTGTACAAAGATTGCTGATTTCGTTTTGATCTAACACAAAATATGGCCGCCAGTGCAGAACTTAAATTTAACATCGGCCCTTATGGGAATATCATCATTTTCAACAACTCCCACGAAACTACAGATTGAAGCAAATTCACAAAAACTTTAAAGGAATGATGTGTGGATGGTCCTTTACAAAGATTGCTCATTTCGTTCCGATCCGACAAAAAAAAATGACCACCAGCGCGGAACTTATATTTAACATTGGATCCTATTGGAAAAACATCATTTTCATCAACTTCTCTGAAATCAACTGAAGCCAATTCAACCAAACTTTACAAGAAGGATGTATGGAAGGTCTTTTACAAAGATTGCTCATTTCGTTTCGATCCGACAAAAACATGGCTGACAGCGAGGAACTTACATTTAACATTGGAACCTGTGGGAAAAAAACATCATTTTCATTTACTCCTCTGCCACCACAGCTGCAGCAAATTCAAATTTACAGTAATGATGAATGGAAGGTCCTTTAAATAGATTGCTAATTTAATTCCGATCAAACAAAAACATGGCCGTCAGGGCGGAACGTAGGTGTACATTTGACCCTATGGGAAAAATCGCATTTTCATGTTCTCCTCTGAAACCACTGAAGCAAATTCTACCAAACTTTACAGGAAAGATGTATGAAAAGTCCTGTACATAGATTGCTCATTTTGTTCTGATCCGACAAAAACATGGCCCCTAGTGCGAAACATAGATTAACATTGACCCATAACTGAAATTAATCCTTTTCATCATCTACTGCATGTACTATGAAATAACTGAAGCAAATTTAACTTGAATTGGTTCTGTACAATAATATCTCATTTTGATTGGATCTGAGAAAAAACATTGCTGCCATCATGGAACATAGTTTAACATTGGGCCATAAGAGAAAATTACATAATAATGATCTTCTCTGAAAGTACTGAAGCCAATTCAACCAACCTATAGCTTAACATTAGACCATAAGGGAAAAACATCATTTTTGGTCATCAGCATAAATATGGCTTGCATTAGAAGCAGTTTGTCAGGTGAGCGATTAAGGCTCAGTCCCTGAGCCTTTAGTTTTAATAAGTTTTGCTTGGTTAGAAATGAATTCAATTTAACTTAAACTACAACATTCAGTTTGGTTTATTCTATACACTCACTGGAGCGGAAATTGTAGCTTATCCCCTGTCTGAATTTCATAGTATACA
Organism: Modiolus philippinarum; assembly: GCA_002080025.1. Taxonomy (NCBI): domain Eukaryota; kingdom Metazoa; phylum Mollusca; class Bivalvia; order Mytilida; family Modiolidae; genus Modiolus; species Modiolus philippinarum. The sequence continues at coordinate 203,866 of MJUU01042203.1, read as the reverse complement.
GAATTGCCAAGCTTTCAAATCAAATACGATTTTTGAATCCAAACGATTGGAACAAAGTATTTTTTCGTGGCCTTAACATGGATATTATTACATTATTAGTGTTACGAGGGTAAAAATGCCAGGAAATAATTCGTACCAATGTTAAAACTACAATATAGGACATCTTGAATTTTACACGTTTTTACTTCCAAATGTTTTGAGTCGATCTGCACTGAAGAGACTTAAGTTGTCGCGATGCGCATATGCAGAAAGTACATTACAAGTAACTTCGGTATTTTGTTATTTATTTGATTTTATATCTCACAATCTATTTGGTAAAGAGGTTAAACTTAACTACTATAACACCGAGCATGCTAATAGCTACATTTTCGTTGCAAATTTGAAACTGCTGAACAAATCCTTGTAGAATTTACTTCAGTTCGACAAATGTAAAAATTAGGGGTGGGGGTAAATATAATGTAAAAACATCTTTGAAGCATTAATTCTACATTGCAGCTGTGAATATCTTGTGGCTGCCAATACATCTCTTGTCAAGATGAGCTTAAATACATTTTCCTAAAAACCTTTTTGTGAAAACATGCAGTTTGAGTTTGAATTGAACAAAGAGTGACTTAAAATGATTCTTTTCTATATTTTAAGATAAATATGTTACAGACCTGTCAAGGGTGTTTGGTCTACAAGAGTGAGACTGGGTTTTTTTTGGGGGGGGGGGTTTCGGAGACGCAAAATGGTGCATTCTGAGAGCATTTCGTGTGGTCATTGCAAGAAATTTGAGACCAAATCTTTGTTATAAAAAGACTGGAAAATATAAAATTTGCTTTTGCATCTATGACCACGATTGGAAATTTTGTTTACTGTAGGGCTTTCAGAAACTGAAATGGTCATTTTGTGAGGAATTGAGAGAAATCAGCTTAAACCTGACATGCCTGAGGTGTGACAGACGAACATGCTATATGCCACTACAAAATTGATGGGACTTAACAATGGACAAAGACACAATATTATTGGCGAATACATAATATATTTTCCGTTTTTTTTTTGTTTTTTTTCTCATCAAAATCCATTGAGGCATACATGTATTTAAGGAACAGACGTGATTATGCAATTTCCGACGGACAGAATAATTCAAATATACCTCAAACTTCTTCCTAGTATTTGGGTAAATGATGACAGGATAGACGGATATATTTACTGTAACAATGATAGACACAACTGACACAAAAAAATTGCTCAACGTTTGTGTGGGGGTATAAAAATCAGACACAAACAATTTCATTCCGTATCGTATTAATTCACTGAGACAAGGCTTAATCAAAATAGTTTCAAGCTTTTTTCTGTGTCCAACGAGGACTTTACCTATACGTTTTGACAAGATTTTCGAGTTGTATGACAATCTGCAAAAATAGATTATGTGTCTCAGTCTGTCAATTTGGGATAACAACTGGCTGATTTATGTTTAGGAAAAAACCACTACGTCCTCACTGAGAAATTAATTTTTTATTCAGATATAAAGACTGAAAAATGCAAAAAGTAAACTGCTGTTGTTTTCAAATCAAGCAAGGCTGCAATTGAAAATTTAGGCATGAAAACGTCAGTGTATCTTTCAATTCAAATGAATTCAGTGTATCCGTCAATGAATTCAGTGTATCCTTCAATGAATTCACTGTATCTTTCAGTTTATTAGTTCAGTTACTGGTGTTCTTTATCATATTCTCAAGTGACCTTTTTCGACTTTTCAACAAGTGATTTGGATGGTTCAAATTTATGAGAAGGGTCGGGATTATTCAATTTTACTTTCAGGATAGACGCAAGAGAGCCATCAGTTTTTAAAGAAGCTCGAAAGTCCGTCTTGTTTTTTCTCACCATACTAAAGACTCGTTCTTCTTCCGCATTACTGTGTGCAATGACTAAAACCAGTTGAGCAACTTTAAACAATAAAGGCAGTTTTGACCTTATATACATTGACCAAATAATATCCATGCGCATCTGCTTTTCATGACTACCATCTTCAAGTTCAAAAAAGAATTCGGCCTCTTTCAGGATAGCCTCTGGTACATCGGGAAGTATTTGGTACTCTTTAAACTGATTTAAAAGTTCATCCATTTCACGAGCATTGAACTGTAGTACACGAGGGAAACTTTGTATGAAATACTCAACTCTCTCAAAAGAAGCTTCCAATCTCTGATCAAAATTAATAAACTTAGCATGATTTAATAAGTGATCATTAAACGGAAATGTTTTGATTATATATTTTGCCGTTTGGATATAAAACTGGACCACTGCTTTTAAAAAACTTTTGTCTCTGTTGTTTACTGATATCCCCTTCGTTCTCGAATATTTTCAGAGTAACGTCCGTGGCAAAGCCTATTGCACCCTTATCTTTCTCTACGTCAATTGAATTATCTTGATTGGAATTTCCAGAAGAGAGGTAGAATCTTTAATGGCTTTTGCTTTGACAAACTTTTTGACCAGTTTACGCAAGAGAGATTGCATTTGGTTGTCGAGTAAGTGAGTCAAGGGTTCTTCCCTTTGTAAAAACAAACTGAAAGATATAAACTGTTGCAGCATGAACTGGTGAAACATTAAATACACTTCGGTCATTGGATCTTCTAAATATTTTGTCAGTCGTTTAAACCTCGGCTATTTTTCTGCTCCCGATTAAAAAAAAACTTTTAAGCAGCTGGTACATTTGCGGCTTTTTCCAAGCTAAGCCAACGCGTAGAGACATGTTTTAAAATTTGTTTGTAGCTAGTGTCGCAAAATGAGCAGAATTCACTTAATTCGTTTTTGCGTTTTGTACTTTTATCAAACCAATAGTATAAATCAACAGCTGAATCTTCTATGTCAAACCCTGATACACTGGAGAAGATACCCCCGCCCTTCCTAGCTGCATTGTGGGCCATGTGACATGGGCAGCCTACAAAATAAACATCAGGATTTTTCTCAACTACTCTACTTCTGATCGAATTACGTTTACCAATGTTAACGGACGCATTGTCGACCGAGAACGCTACACAATTATCCCATGGAATTTCATTTTCAGAAATAACAGAGTGCATTTTCTCGAAAATATCTGCAGCAGTAGCCCCTTTGGTGGTACACATGTCAAGAAAATTATTTGTCACTTTATTCAAGTTTGTATCGAAAATTTTGACTGTTAATGGGTTCATTTTAGTCAGGTCGGAATCGTTACTTCCATCTGTTGCCAGGGCATATGGGTTGGCTTTCATTTTTGATACAAGTTCAACATGAAAACTTGGTGCCAGTGCTCAGTTAAGGATACAAAAAGTTTTAGTCTTTGCACATTGGTATTGTGTTGCTATTTTTGAATCTGGAAACATAATCCTGAAAAGTGGCCCACATTTATCCGCAACAGCAATTGGTAGGTTGTTTTCGACAATAAAGTTGGTCATGAACAGGACCTCTTCCCTCGAGGTCTGATACGCTAGAGGGTCACTTTTAGGTAGAAAGTTTAAAGTACTTTGCTGGCGTGAAGCTTTTACCCTACTAATGTGAGAGTTTGATATTATGTGGCGTTTTATATCAGCTTCACCTAATGGGCACAACTGAAATCCCGAGCACAAGGTACACAAAAAAATTTGTGTTGGAACATGACGATGCCTTTACTGGGTATTTTTTGAACCATTGAGGATCAAATTTTGTGTTGTATGCAGCTGCGCCGCTAAGTTTTTTCGGTCTTTTTTTAACTGGGCTGTGAACGTCTTCTTCACTTGAACTGTCGCGCTCCATGATACTTTTGTAAATAATTCTGGTACCTTAGTAGATATCTCTGAAAAGAACCAGCTGTATTAAAAACATATACGGAACAACTCCGAATTCCGGTTTTCTATCATGAAAATACCGTTTTTCTGTTTGAAATTTATTTTTTCTCGAAAATTTAAAAAAGCGTGACATTGAAAGGGATGAGCATGAGAGCGTGATTTGGGATTGGAAAGTGTGACTCGCACGCCGAAAGCGTGAGACTTGACAGGTCTGATGTTAGCTAATCTATGTAAAAACCTTAATATACTAGTACCCATAATGGTAACTTAATTTGATTTTTCCACTCTTTATACTACACTTCCACACGATAAACTGAAATCAGTACTCCGGGATTTAATAAATCAGTCTTTCTGTACTAAAAAGGGTGAAAGAAGATATTCATATTTAGTGATACGTAAAGATTGGACCTATTTTGTTAAACATCACACTGATCCACACGAAACGAATACAGAGGAGGATGTCATCACAATGCTAGAATTTGGAGGACAAGTCTTCCAGCAGACAATAAGGATGCCAATGGGGACTAATTGTGCGCCACTTTTAGCAGATTTGTTTCTTTATTCGTATGAATCCAGGTTCACATAAGGGCTAGTTAAAAAAAAGACAATAAGCTAGCCAAATCATTTAATTTCAGTTTCCGTTATAAAGATGATGTTCTTTCATTGAACAATTCTCAATTTAAGAATAATCTTCATCTTATATACCCAAATGAAGTCGAAATTAAAGAGACCACTGATACACCATCATCAGTATCTGAAAACAAGACGTGATGATTTCGACTTTCCAACAGTGAACTTCCCGTTTTTGAGCAGTAATATTCCCACATCTCTAGCATATGGCGTGTACATTTCACAACTCATTCGCTATGCCGTGCCTGTAGTTTGTACAGCAGAGCGAAATTACACATCAAGAGTATGTTCATTCACTGTTGCAATTGTCACTACAGAAGTTTTACAGTCGTCACCACGATTTGAAAGACCGCTTCAATGTTTTACAAATGAGAGCAGATATCTTTTGGTAGATCCAGAGTTTGTTTGACTAACACCGACTTTGACAAAACTTTAATTTTCACTGGAAGTGTGACGGGTGCCACGCTTGGAGCAGATCATGCTTACCCTTCTAAGTACCTGATGGTACCTCAGTATTTTTAGGGTTCACACTGCTAGTGCTTTAGTTGTTTGGTGTTCTTGTTCATTTTTGCTTATTTGTTTAGTCTTTGTCATACTGTCTCAATTCGTGTTGGATGTGAATTGCCGTGATTTTGGATTTATGATTTTAGAATTCCCCATTTCCCCATTCCTGCTTCGGTATTCGTTTGCCGATGTATTACATTATGTTGTACAGTTATATACTACATCGTGTATTTGTAATTAATAAAATGAGATAAATGTAGTATATGTAAAGAGTTTCCGTCAAAAATGATGCCATGTAAATATTTCAGTAATGGTATACTTGTTCTTGGGAGAATATCACATATGGATACATATGGATACACAATCATACTTTCAAATTTTGGCATTTTATTATTTTTTGTCATTTCCTAATACTCTTCTGACAACCTGTTTATATTGCCCACATCTCACTGTTTTATAATGCCAAGTTTTGTTACAATCGACTCAATGAGCGCAATTGTTTGTCTATATGTTATTTCTGTCCACTAGCTTAGAAGACTAATGCTTTTGTCGGGCAGCGGATGACAGTGACCGCTTTGCCAATTAGTTTTGTTTGTTGGCGATTTCGCATCCAAGGGCTAAATTAGACATGGATGTGTCATTGCTCAATGATTAGCCATGAGTTTCGCTCAAACTGGTGCTAGAGACCGACTTGAACTTGGTATAAGGTATGAGCAAAGCTCATAATTGAAAGCCTCATGGTGATACCAAGATAAAGAACAAGAATAAAACGTTGTTCCATTGCTCGATTTTACCATGTATTTGTAGAGAATTTGTCTCATGTGCTTTTACTCCTTATCCTTTTATTGTTAATTAATGACACAGTACTATTAACACCATTGAAACAATTTGTGCTGTACTGGTTTATTGAAGGTCATTAACAAAGATGAATAAAAAATAATCTGCTCATGACTCATATTTAGGTACACTTAGTTAATTTCATTTCAATTATATATGACGAACCTAGATGACAAATAGCTGAATATAGTTTGACTTAGCATTCTTTGTAAAATAAAATTTGTCTGGAACTACCGGTTCATTTGGAAAAAAGCTTAATTTGATCTTTATTTGACGTGTTCTCTTGAAAATTGCGCTTAATGCAATTCTGGGAACTTCTAGATAACAACACTTTTCGTTATATTTTCAGGTCCACCATTATTAATCCAAAAGCAATCCACAGTAGGATCAAACATAACATTATCAATTATATTTTATGCTGTTCCGAAACCGTATAAACCTAGTTGGTTTTTATTTAATCAAGACATAAAGAACTTGACGACCTGTCACTTTTCATTTGAAAACCAGATGATCCCTCTTCAGATACATGGAATATTAATCCTGTGTAAGGGATATGTCACAAATATAACATTTCAAAGTTTTCCTGTTCAAAGAAGAAAGTATATCTCATCAGTTGTGATTGAAAATGATTATGGTAATCTTACAGAAGAATTTGCAGTGGATCTAAAAGGTACTTTTTACTCATATATAATTTCGACAAAAATTATCAATATGTTCATTAAAACAACCACAAAAGAACTAGAGATGGGAGCAGTCGCAAACGACAGCTAATCCCCTCGCCCGCTGTCAAGAAATGATAACCCTTATATAATCTAAAGATGTATGAATGTTGAAGGTACATCCACTGAACATTAAAATCATTGATGTGTAACATGTAGTTTCTCAGATATAAACATTAATGGAAACTTTAACCCAAGCCAGTCAAGTGTAAAATGTAGGTCAAAGTGACCCAATTATCATCTGAAGTTACAACACTCTCAAAGATGCATCCACTGACCAAAGATGATTGATGTGTAGTTTCTCAGATAGGAACCGTAATGCAAAATTTAACGGTAGTCGTTGAAGCATAAAATGTAGATTAGAGTGACCCAACTATGATCTGAAGCAGCATCACTCTCCAAGACACATCCACTGACCAAAGATGATTGATGTGCCACATGTAGTTTCTCAGATATAAACCTAAACGCAAACTTTAACCGGAGTCATTGAAGCGTAAAATGTAGGTCAGAGTGACCCAATTATCATCTGAAGCAGCATCACTCTCCAACACACATCCACTGACCAAAGATGATTGATGTGCTACATGTAGTTTCTTAGATATGAACATTAACGCAAACTTAAACCTGGGTCATTGAAGCGTAAAATGTAGGTCAGAGAGACCCAATTATCACTGAAGCATCATCACTCTCCAAGACGCATCCACTGACCAAAGATGATTGATGTGCCACATGTAGTTTCTCAGATATGAACCTTAACACCAGCTTTAACCGGAGTCATTGAAGAGTAAAATGTAGTTCAAAGTGACCCAATTATCATCTGAAGCAGTATCACTCTCGAAGACACATCCAGTGACCAAAGATGATTGATGTGTCACATGTAGTTTCTCATGTATGAACCTTATCGCAAACTTGAACCTGAGTCATTGAAGCGTAAAATGGAGGTCAAAGTGGCCCATTATCATCTGAAGCAGCATCACTCTTCAAGACGCACCAACTGACCAAATATAATTGATGTGCGACTTAAAGTTTGCGTTATGAACCTAAACGCAAACTTTAACCTGAGTCATTGAAGCGTAAAATGTAGGTCAGAGTGACCCAATTATCATCTGAAGCAGCATCACTCTCCAAGATGCATCCACTGACCAAAGATGATTGATGTGCTACATGTAGTTTCTCAGATATGAACCGTAACGCAAACTTTAACCCGAGTCATTGACACATAAAATGTAGATTAGAGTGACCCAATTATCATCTGAAGCAGCATCACTCTCCAAGACGCATCCACTGACCAAAGATGATTGATGTACCATATGTAGTTTCTCAGATATGAACCTTAACGCAAACTTTAACCTGAGGTGGGACGAACGGACGGACACTATCCCCTCTCCAATCCGTTGAGCGAAGGGATAATAAAGGCAAACGAACTCCACATATTTTTTTTTCAAATACAGAAATAAATAAAATATTTTATATTTCAGATACTTATATCTATAATAATGTCTGAACAAATATTTTTAAACATGAGGAATTTCTCAAAATCTTAATTATTCATATTCCACATTTCAAAATTGATTTTGTTGATTACTTAACCAGCTTCCATACCATGTACATTGTTTTTTTCAATATCAAGAGAATGAAATAACATCAAATCAAGAAATATCATTTCTCTATAAATAAAAATGCTGTAATACACTTTTACGTTGCATACAATATAATAAGATTCATAAATATCTAGCGTATATAACGACACGAATAAAACTTGGACATGGGCATGGACCCCAACTTATGATTCGGACAGATTATTTTAGTCCCTCTTTGTTCCCTTTTCAAAATTAAACATGTTAACATGAATATAATCTTAACGCATAGAGAGGATGGGATCACTGTTGCAGACTTTTTATTTTTTCGTTTTCACTTAAGTATCGAATTTTCAGCACTTTAATTTTCTAAAGATTTATGAACGATACAAAACTTTTGTATCAAATAAAAGCTTAATTTATTTATAGACTTTACAATGAATATATGTGTGGGCAATTTACCCCTTTAAATGTTCTATGGATACAAAAAATGAACCACTGCAAAAAATGGGGAAAATGTCGATTCTTTGGCTTTTGGATAAACAGCGTTGATAATTTCCAGATTTTTTTAAAACCTTACGCATCAGCTGTAATACAAGGTTGATAGAAAACATCATTGAAGTCATCAGATTTTTATGTCAAAATATTTAAATAATGGTATTTTTGGATTTCCAGTATTTACAATATAACATCTTGTCAATGTTCGGATCGAAAAATCTGATTATACATTCAAACCTCCTTATATGTCACCATTTGTCCAGGCAGATTTAGGCGTTATAAAAAGTAAGCAATAATCGAGTAAGGGTGACGGAGCAATAAATCGGGTTTTACTGTGTATGTTTAAATTACCTATGTAATAATGTTTCCTTATTTTAGCAACAAATTGTGTCTTAAATATTTTGCTTCGATTTTCTTTTACGTTCACATTGTCGAAATTAGCACTCCTCATCCTAAACATTAAGGAAAATTTCTAAATATTCACACTTTATAAGCTTAGAAATAATGTTTTATTTGAATTTGGGTTTATATTTCACTATATCTAACATACAGATGACTTTTTAGGTAGAATAAAACTGTCACAGGAAGTATTTTTGCCGTTTTACTCGAAAATATGTACAAAATGGAATGTTAAGTTTTCCAGAATTTCCGCTGGTTTGTGGTTGAGATAAAGATTTTTTTTTGGAATTGATATCTCATTTTAAAAAAATTGTTGCTACAGCATGCTCGAGCTTTAAGCAGAAGAACATATTTTAAATGTTTCAGACAAACTGCAGACTCACAAAAATGCAAAAATTTTAGTCACTTCCTGTACATCAGAACAGTATTATTTGATTTTATTTCTCTTAAAGTTAAAGATATGTTATTGTAAGCCGAAATAATATCATATGAAATAAGTTCCAAATGGAGCAAATGTTATTGATATATTTATGAGATTTATTTCGTCTGGAGATTATTTCACCAGGTGAGCAGTAAATACTTTCCAACTGGAGATTATTTCACCAGGTGAGCTATGAAATATTTTTCTTTGGAACTTATTTCACGATGGATACTATAAATCGTTACATTATTACCAACAAATGTGACTTGCTTTAACTATTTATCACACTCCGATGCTTATTTAAGTACAAGTAACTCCATGCCCGGGGGCGTGCCAGCAAATATTCATAAAATGGCCGCAAAAACAGAAATTTTGGATTTTTTTTTGTTTTTTTTGGGGGGGGGGGGGGTCATCATTTTGCAATAACAAATGGAAATGTCTAACATTAGGTAACATATTGTTTATTTCAAATTCTTAGTGAAAATATTTTATTTTACATTGTGTTGTTCAAAAAATAATCTCTTAATTGTTCCCATAAATAGAAAAATAATTTTTATACCCCCGCTTTAGCGGGCGGTATATAGTGATCATGGTGTCCGTTTGTCCGTCCGCCATAGGGGTACACACTTTGTGGCGACAACTCCTCCTTGACCACTTGGTGAAGTTCAATGAAACTTTAACAGAATGTTCACTACATATTGCAATTGTGCACCATCTAAGTATTTAAAAATTTGATTTGATTCTTTTTTGGGAGCGTGGGGTGTATTTTAGTGAGCTCTGCTCACAATTTTTCTTCTTTTTATTGTAAAGAGTAAGTTTGTGCAATAGAGCAATCAATAGTTCAAAGTTACATCAAAACTAACATTGTACGTTTTCATCTCTTATCACAAAATAATCGCGATTAATCCTTTGAAGTTTGTCGTTATAGTGGAAGGAAAAACATTGATAATCATATCAAAGAAAATGGGAGTGTTTGAGATTCTAGAACTTTAAACCTTTTGCAATTCTATGACAAAGGAGTCTTTATACCACAGATCTCATCCAATATGTTATACTGACATCCATAAATATATAACTGTACAATTATAATTATCCACTTTTGAAGCGATTTTTTCCCGGTCCTCAAGATATAAAACGGTATCCCTATGATGTCTGAACTATTTTGTTCATTAATAAACATCGAAATGCCATTTTTTTAGCTCACCTGATCCAAAGGGTCAGTGTGAGCTATTGCCATCACTTGGCGTCTGTCGCCCGTCGTCCGTCTGTCGTCCATCCGTCCGTCCATTAGCTTTTGAAATTTTGATCTTCTCCTCTGAAACCACTGAAGCAAAATCAACCAAACTTTACAGGAATGATGTGTGGAAGGTCCTTCACAAAGATTGCTCATTTCGTTCCCATCTGATAAAAAACATGGCCCCCAGGGTGGAACTTAGGTTTAACATTGAACCCAATGGGAAACATCATATTTTCATCTTCTGCTCTGAAACGGCTGAAGCCAATTGAACCAAACTTTACAGGAAAGATGACCTAAAGGTTCTTAACAAAGATTGCTCATTTCATTCTGATCCACGGAAAACATGGCGACCAGCACGGCACATGGTTTAACATAGGACCCTATGGGAAAAACACATTTTCATCTTCTTCTCTGAAACCACTGAAGCAAATTCAACCAAACTTTACAGGAATGATGTATGGAAGGTCCTTCACAAAGATTCCTCATTTTGTTTGGATCTGATAAAAGACATGACCGCATTTTCAACATCTGCTTTGAAATTATTGAAGCAAATTAAACCAAACTTTACAGAAATGATGTATGGAAGGTCCTTTACAAAGACTGCTCATTTTGTTGTTATCCTACAAAAAAAAAAATGGCTCCCAGCATGGAACCTGTTTTAAAATGGTACCCCAATATGAAAACTTCTTTTTCATCACATGTGAAATTATTGAAGCTAATTCAGTCAAACTGAGATTGCTTATTTTGTTTTGATCTGATAAAGAAAAAAGACCTCCAGCACAGAACATATTTTAGCAGAGGAGTCTATGGGATAAACATCACTTCCATCACCTGTTGTAAGCATTTTGTCAGGTGAGCGATTCAGGCTCAGTATCTGAGCCTCTAGTTAATGACATGTAAGTGCTATAAATTATGTTAATATGGTAAAAAGTATGGTGAAGTCTAATTAAGAAATCACACATTTTTTTTTATTTCAAGACAATAAATACGATTTTGAAACGCAATGGTTTTAGAAGTGTTAAGAATTTTCCATTTGTTTACACAAACCCCAATATTAGTGAATGAAATTTCGCTACAGTTTTCATGTTATCTTCACGATATTTTAGAAAAAGCATGTCATGGCATGAAAAATGCTTTGCAAGTCGGGCTGCAAATACTTGGTTTACAATTATTTAACTTACCATCTGTTAAATCGATGTAAAAAAAAAAGAAACAACGACATAAGCGAAAAACAAAACACAACAAAACGAAACGAAGAAACAAAATAAAATAAATAAAGAAAAAAAAAAACAACGCTGTTACTGGTGTAAATTCAATAGAAAAAGTTTATCGAGAAGTAACAATAAAATTCTCAGTGGCCCCTTAATTGGTTTTCAGTGAGTCAATATATGTCAGCAGCAGGTCAGCAATGTCCATTTTCTCCTTTTTACATGCTACATGGCAAAGACAAAACATAAATAATACTACATGTTTGAAGGTATAAATAAAATTAACAATCGATTTATTTTTGAATGAAATAAAGGTACTGAGTGTAGTTACTTTGAGATAAAGGTGTAGAATTTTGATCATATTGGTGATTTTTACGAAAATAACCATTTTGTATCTTTCATTTGATTAATAAAGTTCTAATAATTTTTGACAGGTGAAAAAAAGCCAGATACAATAAATATACATCAAGGCTACCGTTGTTAAAATTTGAATTAAAAATAATTGCGGAAATGTAAATTTTGTATGAAGTATACGTGGGTAGGGGGCAAAAATGTATTTTGCATAGGACTAAACACTTCTTGTACATGTATACACTGTATAAAGATGACCAACGTATAGCTGAGACGAAATTAATCGAAAGCAATTTACCTTGATTTCGTTGGGTAAGTCTAAAAAAGGGGCCTGTTCCACCATTCCGTGTAGTGAATGCTCATGTTATCAGTCAGAAACCCGGTTAACTAAAATTATGTACCCTTTAAATTAGGAACTGTTCAAAATCTAGCCAAAAACTTGTACCTCCAAAATGGACGCGTCGGTTTTGGCAGGTCCTGAAAATGTTACTGTAGCATTAAAAAAATCGTTAAATACCGGGATTATAACAAAACAGATAAGATAGCAAGGAGTTTTTCTTTCAATCTCATTATAACAAAAGACGCTGAAACCAAAAATAACATTACAGAATATGAGTTGAAGTCGTTGTTATGTCGACCCGGAAGGCATTTATTAACAACTGGTCGATGAGAAAAAAATCGCAAAAAAAAAATAAAATCTGATTGCGCGAGAAAAAGCACACATTCGTTCGATCGACCTTCCCGATGTAAATTCAAGAGTCGATTTTAAAACAAATCGAAGCATATACCAAAAATTGGTACAGTTTAGAAAATCCGTTGTTAGGGTAAATCTAGGGGAGACAGTTGTTTTGTGTACATTTTAAATGGTAGTGTTTGACTTAAAAAACCTAAATCGTGCTGATTTTTTTTCACTTTTGAATGGCATTGCCATTAAAATTTTTTGAGGTAATGAGTTCGTATAAGGTAGTCAGAACACTAAAATATCACATTACTTTTATTCAATGGGATATTTGACTGTATTTACGTGCGTGTGTATTTGGAAAAGCCTTAAAAAAAAGGGGGGGTCGTAAATAAGTAGCAATCGTATATGCGCAATTCGAAAAGAAATAACTGTATTTCTGGCGTCAGTGCAGTGTCGTTGATTTAGCCTGTAATGTCGTTTGAATAACAATGATAAGGTACATGTCTTCATTTTCTTTTCTGTGCCGTGCTCATGTTAGGTCTTCGTTTCTTCGTTTTTCCGACGTTGCCATTGTCCTTGGATTGTTCTTTTCAGACTGACGGTTCGGTTCTCACTTACTGTACAAATTGTGACATACATTAATTGCAAGTGTATACCATGTTTTAAATCAGACTAATAAAATAAGTTCAAGAATATCATTTTCCGGGTAGACTGCAGGAAGATTAGATTTTTTTTAGCAAAATAGGGGCTATTTTGAGCAAAATCCTGGCCTTTTTGCTTTTTTTTCAAGATATAAACATCACATCTCGTAAAAACTGGTAAAGCCATAACTATAAACTGTTTTGAACAACTCCAGTTAGCAATTTACTTGTTATGAAATCTTAAATTGACTTCATAGACCTCTTCATAAATTAAATAAAACCCGTTGACAAGTCACAAATATCGACAGTCATTCAAGGACTACTAACAACCTATAATTGCGCTTTGTAGCTTCCTTTCTGAATTCGATTTGATAAAGTCCATATTAATGCTCATGCATGAAGCACAATTGAAGAAAAAAAAACACCCTTTTCTTGAGTGTACGAACCATACCAAAATTAGTCGACAACTCTTTAACAATTTAAGGTGGATTAAAAGACCAATTACAGTAGACTTTTTGCACAAGGCAACGCATATACTTGAACTATAAAAAAAAATTTAATTTACTGAAATTTATATAATTATACAGAATATTTATTTATAAAGAAATCCTAACAGGACTCGTGACCGCCAAGTTTAATTCTTTTTTTTTCTCATCGTTGGAGAACCTCTAATCACACCATCTTCACATACATACTTGTGCATCTTTGTCAAGTTTCCCCTTCATACAATTTTGATATTCAGTAAAATTTAAATACTATTGGAATCATTGTCGATATGGCGATTCACATGGTTGAGGGACATGGGTTCCTGTGAGCCTCTTGTTTTTTCTCTCAAATACATGGGATTATACTAATTACAAATTCATCACTAGTCCATGTGATGAGGACTAACTATTTTATTTACGGAAAAATACAAAGATACATGGAGAGCAGGTAACGGAAATCTATTTAATACCAATATGTCAGGGCAGATTCAGGATGTATAGTTAGAGGGGATGCAATTAAAACAAAATGACCAATATAATTTTAGACAAATTTTTGGCCAAAAACTCCGATTTTACACTACTTTTTTTAGTTTTAGGGGAGATGTACACCCCTCACGCCACCCCTTAACGGGGAAGCGTAGACATTTACATCTTGTCGCAAAGGGGGTTGGATCTGATATCGTGGTATTCATTTAATTTTGAATAACATGTATAAGTTAACATTTAGAAAAAATGTGGTAGAATAAATACGAAAAGATCTTTTCTCTTGAAGAAGAGTTTTTTAATTCGTGCCTAGATTTGGTTTATTGTTGGTTTTCCATATTTATTTGCAAAGAAGCAAACAAATATAATACTTCAATATAACAACAAAGAGGATTCAGAAATAAGAATAATGATGCTTATCTGTCTCCATATGGATGAGATGCAATAGACGCTGAAAATAAACTTCATGAAAATGTAATGCAATAAAGTTAAAAAAAAGAAATTCTAGAAAAAAAATCAACATTAATTCTAAAGAAACAATTATCGGAAAAAAATTTAACGAAAACTCTTGAGGCAAAAGAAAAATGAAAAAATCAGAATTTGAAAAAAAAAACTCCTTTTATGGTTTATTTCTGTGTAAAATAAATATATTTCAATATTTCGTTTCAATGGTGAATAAAAGGATATGGAGTAAATGCACATGAGACAAAGTCTCTACAAATACATGGTAAAAAACGAGCAAAGGAACAACGCTTTTATTGTTGTTCTTCATCTTGAAGTCACCATGAGGCCTTCAACAATGAGCTTTGCTCACACCTCATCGTAAGTTCAAGACGGCCCCTAGCACCGGTTTAAGCGGAATTCTTTGCTAATTGTCGAGCAACGCTACATCCATGTTCATGTTCATGTTCATCAAGTTCACAGTTAATGTTGTAAATGACATTCAGTATCTTTGATTAAAACGTTTTTCTTAGTAACAATAGCATGGAATTTGTATTGAAGTAGTGTTAATTCTAAAACCTTAGGATGAACTCCATCCATCGTAGTTTTGTCCTTAGCTATAATTACTGATTATTCGGATTTTGTTTTATGCATTTTAAACATTTTTTGAAATTATTGATTTCCTTTGTTTGGGTTCTAGTGCTGCTAATGAGGAATTAATTTCCGAAATGGCCATACAGCTCATTAAAATTATTGCAGTTGGAGTTTACATATGTGTTATGGTCTCATGTTCATTTACTCCATATCCTTTCGTGAAATATTTATTAATTAAATTTCATGCTTGGCTAAGTTAGACTTAGGTGAACTCGATTAAAAAATTGTTGATATTCCCGCCAAAATATGTCCAACTTTGAAATTAATATAAAATCGTGGCATTTATGTGCGAACTTTTCAATAGATTCAAAGGAAAGCACATTCTTTCTACTTTACCCATGATTTTTTTCATTGAAAAATAAAAATATGCCAAAAAACGGTACAGTTTAGAAAGTAACCACTGTTCTGACCAATTTTTGATAATTTTGTGATAACGATAGCTTTTCATCTTCAGTTTTCTGTGGGAATCATATGAAAAACACCATATCAATATCAATATGTGACAAAAACTACGAAAATATATTTCTAATTAACTTTCAGAAGCGAAGCGAAAACTTAAAAAAGAATAGTTTATCACTTTTTACCTCGTTATAGGGAGAGTTCCAATTCTTTTGTTCGATTTCAACCGGGTTTCTGACTGTTAACATATTTAATTTTAAAGAGGGGATGTTAGTTGAGTTGAAAATGAGGGTGGGGTTCATAAGTTAGGAGATGCACGTGGGATATGTCAGTCCATCCCTTCAATTATTAATTCAGTAATCAGTTAGTATATATAATATAATCATTGTCATTTGTAATGGTATATATTTTCGGTCATGTTAAATCTCGACAGTAGGTAAAGAATCGCATATTTACATTCTTAAGCACAACGTATTGGACAAATGGATTTACACAGTGAACAGAAAACAAAAGTAAAATTAATCTAGTGAGAATTAACATTTACATCAGTTTTTAGAAAAAGAACAAATCTCCGTAACAACATGAAATACGTTCAGATCTCAAGCAGACGTGTAGGTATAGTTTTATTGTTTTTTTTCCAGATAGCATGATATTTTCCATACGGGATATTATATGGTTTATTACAGCTTGCGTTTCAGTCGTTATTATTGTTGGTGTAGTATCAGTTTCGTTACAAATGAGATTCCGGGGAAGTATGTTTGTAGTGCTATTTATTCTGATTCAAAATTCAACAGCATTCATGTTCAAAAGGATAATTCAAAATAAAATTCATGGTTAAGATAATAATTCATATTAGTTATCATGGTCAAAGAAATTACACAAAAGAATACGATAAAGACAATCACAACTTTAAGAAATGATATCAAAATGATACATTTACTATTATTTTTTCTCCTTAACATACAAAACAAGACAGGGGTGATTACAATAAGTACTTTTGAATGCAACTAAGGCTGAACTGAAATAAAACAACACTGTTGTTCTCGATCCTATAGAAAAACTAATTAATGATTATTAGGAGTATCTGGTGTTTCAATGGAAAATAATATGTACTGTGAATTCATTTTTATTCGTGGGGTACCAATTTTCGTGGTTTTCGTGGGTGTCCCCAAACCACGAATTCAAGTACCCCACGAAATGTGATTTTCTTGTGCAAGTTTCAAACACAAATGAATGAACATAATGAAGGACCTGATCAACAAAGGCCTTGTACCTGAGCCCCAAACTAAGTGATATATCCAACAATAAGTAAATATTCATTCTCTTGAACCTTTAATAGCAGCAAAATAAGTTAAAATGCTTTATTTCCAAGTGTTTCCCTGTTAACAAATTAGCGGCAACTGGCTTCCTGTTTTGTAAATTACGCTAAAGTGTTGATTTACAGTTAAGAAGTTTGGACAAGAACCATCTCAATTCAGTTTTTATATCATATTATTGATTAAACTTTTAAAGTTTTAATTATGTTCTGCTGAAAAAGACATGTTTATTTTGCAATTAATACAGGTGTCTATTTACAAATAACGAATGGAGTATGGTTATGTCAGATGGTTACCAAATTTCAAAATATCTACACATTACTATGCATTGTTACTTACAGGTGACACTTTAATTACAGGTACAGTTCTGAATTTTGGTGTTTTGACATCAATACTGAACGTACTGAGGCCATGAATTTTATAATCTTTATTAAATTTAATTAATTTTTTTTCTTTGAACAAGTGGCAATCCACGAATTTACGTACACCACGAAATGTCATTTTTTCTCTACCCACGAAAATTGGTACCCACGAAATTAAATGAATTCACAGTATTCAGTGTTCACGAGGAAATTTATGTAAATAAGAATTCTAGTTTTGTTTATATATTATAAAGTCACAAGTAATGAACGTTTCATCAGTAGATGAACGCAAAATGAAGAACAAGTAATTAACTGCAATTTTATTATATTATCAGTTGACGATTTTAGAAACATTTATAACGTTGTCATCAAATTTTCAAAACAGATTGCAGTATAGAGTGATAGGCACCTTTTGCATCAGATGTGTCATCATTCGTAAGATGCAATTGCCAAAATATTAAATTACATAAATATTTCAGCATCTGAAATGAGGGAATTCCAGTTCACTTTGACTACCATTAAATTTCTTGAAGCAATTGAACTAGCATTATCAGAAACTGTTATTTTATACGGTTTTGAACATATACACATTCTTTAATTCCTCAATATGTTTAAAAGGAACGAAGATTTCAGACTGTAAAGATAATTTTTACTGCAGTGCTACAAATACATGCAGAATTTAACGTAACTTTGCTGAATTCAATAAGAATGCTATATCTTAAAAATATAATAAAACTTAACAGATTGAGTGTATCATGTGTATTGATTTTCTAAATTTTGCAAAATTACCACGCTTTGTATTGTTTCCTTTCTTTTGAGGGCTAATTTTCCCTTAATTACATATTTTTCGAATTGTTACAGTGTTTTCCATTTCCAACATCGAAAAGGTGGTTGTTTGTTTAATAACCAGGCTTTGGTATTCATATCAGTTGATTTTTTTTCAAACCTTGTATAAAAACAACCACCTACCTCAAGTGAACGGTGGTTCCTTTGAAAATAAAGGTTGTTGTTTAACCACCTTAATATACTTCGGCAAACGAATACCGAAGCAAGAACGAGGAAAGGGGAAATTCTTAAATCATAAATCTAAAATCACGGCAATACACAGCAACACGAATTGAGACAGTATGACTTAAAAGCGGAATGGAAAATACTGTTGTTACATTATTAGATGTCATCTATGAACTTTAATTTTTGTAATAAATCATTTCGAAACTCTTACTCCAGGGAGAGATAATTTGAAGTTTGTGTCTCCAAAAATGTGGCTTGATCTGCCAAGGAAAAGGAGAGGAGAGGGTAGCAACCCTTTTCATTCAATTCGTCCTTGGCTGACTGAACAACTTCGATGAAAAATTTTTGTTTGAGTAACTTCCATTAAAATTTAAATACAAGATGCCATCGCAGTTACTGTATTTTGTAGGATAGATTTCCGAACGAATACCGAAGCAAGAGCCAAAAATCGTAAATCCAGAATACATGGCAATATAAGGATTATATGCAGACAGAGAAATAAGTCCCTAACTGTGTGAACCCCTTAAAACAGGAGTGTCATCAGGTGCTCCGGAAGGGTAAGTATGACCTGCTTCACATGTGACAATCGTCACACTGTGAGTGAAAAGTCCGTTGAAATGACAAATTCGGTAAGTGTCAATCCAGTAATATCTCGGGGTCTATTGAAATATGTCCATCTTAATTTGTGATACAGACACATTGTTACGATCAGTCAATTCGTGATGACGACCATAAAACTTTTTGAGTGACAATAGTAACAATGATTGAACATTACCCTGGCTAAGTAGCTCTTGATATAGTAATTTTGCTTTGTTGACGAAATCGATTAATTTTTTTATATAATTTTACGAGCAGAACAACGTACTTCTATGTAGAAATAACTACAAAAAGGCCTCGTGGTCACTGAACTCTCCAATTATGGTAAAGTCGGAAGTATAATAAGCAAATTGTTTTGGATTTCTAAAAAACACACATCATGTTCCATTACTCACCGGAGGTGTCGTTGTCCTGCGAGAATTTGATTTCTACTGCAATTCGGTCCTGATTTCTACTGCTGGTCCTTGACATTTTCAGCTAGATTCGCGTCTTCCCTGATTTGACATTGCCTGTTTCTACTTTCCCTGGATTAACCCACTGACAGTGTGACGGGTGCTGTGCACAGGGCAGGACATGCTTACCCTTCCGGGGCACCTGATGTCATTCTTGTTTATTGAGAGTTCACACTGTTAGTGCTTTAGTTTTTTGTGTTGTATATGTAATGTTCGTGTGTTTTGAGGGCATGTGGTGTCTTTGGTCTTCCGTCCTTTGGTGTTCTTGCTTTTGCCTTGTCTCTGGACTTTGATTTATGTAATCTTGTGCTTTGTTCCTTCGGTATTCTACTGCCGTTGTTTTTTTCTTACTATCTGTTTTGTGTTGAGGTAGTATATTACGGTATATCTAGACATTTGCAAGTATTATAAGATGATAAAATAATTATTTAATAATGGTACATGATCCTCAAGTATTTTTTTTAAGAATTGAGTTCAAGTTAAAAAGATATTTTGATTCTGGTCATGTTGCTCTGTCGCCTCTGCGCAAAAGGCATTGTCCTTTTTGTTTTGTCTCGTCCGTGCATAAGTTTTTGTCCTGTTGTTCTGTCTCGTCTGCCAATAAGGTATTGTCCTGTTGTTCTGTTTAAGCATCTCCTGGTTTTATGAAGATGGATTTCATTTGGTTTTATGCATTTTAAACATTTTTTGAAATTATGGATTTCCATTGTTTGGGTTTTAGTGCTGCTGATGAGGAATAAATTTCCGAAATGGCCATACAGCTCATTAAAATTGTTGCAATTGGAGTTAACATATGTGTTATGGTCTCATGTTCATTTACTCCATATCCTTTCGTAAAATATTTAATACAGGAGTTTATCTTTTATTGCAGCTCATTAAAATTGTTGCAATTGGAGTTAACATATGTGTTATGGTCTCATGTTCATTTACTCCATATCCTTTCGTAAAATATTGTCATTTTGTTCTGTTAGGTCTGCGCATGAGGTAGTATTTTTATGTTGTTCTGTCTCATCTGCGCATAAGGTATTGCCCTGTTGTTCTGTTTAAGCATCTCCTGGTTTTATGAAGATGGATTTTCCCTGGCATTTGATCACATCTGGTATTTTATTGAAATATTTTGTTTGAAATTCATATTTTCCATTGGCTACTTTTGATGATTTGATAGACAAAAATCTTTCAGGATGATTTATAATCGATTGAATGACCAATGGTGATAAATGGTGATTCATTTGCAGTTGTAGCAGCCTTAGGTTTGGTTTCCTATTCCTTACAAACATAATTTGCTTACATCAGAAAATAGAAACTGTATTCAAAAACAACAGTTTGCACCCTGTCAAACATAGACAGCCTTTGTAAAAGAATATAATTTGCCTAATGTCTTCGGATTCCAGGGAACACGACCTTTGTACATGTATCAATTGGGTCCTATGTTGAATTTTGTTCCTTTCTGGTGGCCATCGTGGATTAAATTTGAACTTTGAAGACACTTTTTACAGGACCTACCTTCTAAATAAACAATGAAAGGATATGGAGTAATTGCACATGGGACAAAGTTTCTGCAAATACATGGTAGAACGTATCAATGGAACAATGTTTTATTGTTGTTCTCTGTCTTGAAATCACCATGATGTTACTATTGTGGGAAAATAAAAAAAAGAAGGGAAACGGAGAATGTGTCAAAGAGACAACGACCCAAAGGGAAGTAATAACAACTCAAAGCCACCATAAGATCTTCAATGAACGGTGAGAAAACCCCACACCCAACGTTAGGTCGGAGTCGGCCCCTGATTAAAGAGTAATCAAGTTCAGCGAAATAAACATCATCCTAGACTCCTAGAGACATAAAGTAAACTAACTAGACAAAAGACAAGACACACAAAGGCTTATAAATTTCCTGACTTAGGACAGGCGCAAACCTGCTGCGGCGGGGTTAAACCAGTTTTATTGGGCCCAAACCTTCCCCCTACAGCCAATGTTATAAATAAAAAAACAATCGTAACAACAGTAAAATTCAGTTGCCAACAGGACTGAGTCAATTGTGAAAAATGAAACTGAAAGAACTAAATATACGGACATAAACATGAAATCAAAAGAGACTACTAGCAGTTAACTGACATGCCAGCTCAAAACCCATTACCAACTGACAAAGTAAGTTATGTATCCTCAGTATACAGCTTCCACCAAGATCCCTTCCTGTGAGGTGTTTAGGATAATGATTTCATGCATATACCGGAATACATAACCCGTGTCCATGCAATACAGATTTTAGAAATTTAGAATGTGCTTAGTTAAAATGCAAAGACCCTATCAAAAAATCAATGTTAATACCAAAGAAGGCCATACGTAATGACTTGACGACAATACCGTAATTATAACCCTTATGAATTAGACGATTTAAAGGTTTTATAAGTTTGTTAGGCGAGTTTAAGTATTTTTTACTCTTATGTAAAACATTACCGTAAAATAAGGGATGTGAAATACCAGCCTTGATTAGATGTTTACAGGTTGCATTGTATTTATGAACTTAGTCTTTATATCGATGATAAAATTTAGTAAAGGTTTTAACTAAGTTGTGATAACGAAAACCCTGATGTAATAGTTTTTCAGTTATGAAAAGATTCCGTTCATTAAAATCGCAAACGTTATTACATACTCGAGCAAATCGAACAAGTTGAGATATGTGAACACCATATGATGGCGCTAATGGAACATCGCCATCCAGAAATGGATAATTAACTATGGGAAAAGAAAAATCGTCCCTTTTATCATAAATTTCAGTATCTAATTTACCATACGTTATATAAAAATTGATGTCTAAGAACGGACAATGATGATTATCAGAATCGGCTTTATTCAAAGTAAGTTCTTCAGGGTAGATGTCCTTATAATACGTATTGAAGTCGTCATTATTTAAAGTTAAAATATCATCCAAATGTCGGAAAGTGTTGTTAAACTTTTCAATTAAATGCTGTTTAGATGGGTCTTTGCTGATGTTGGTCATAAACTGAGATTCGTAGCAGTACAAAAAGAGGTCCGCTATAAGTGGTGCACAATTGGTACCCATAGGAATTCTTATTAACTGGCGATAAATACAGTTACCGAAACGAATGAATATATTGTCAAGTAAAAATTCAAGTGCTGAAATAATATCAAAACAAGTCCAATTAGTTGAATTCTTTTGTTTTGTATTACTAAAATGTGTTTTAAAGGAATTAGAACATATACATTCACAATCGGATTTTTTGAATGCCCATTGAATAAGACGTCTGAATTTTTCCTTTATAAGATTATGTGGTAAGGTAGTATAGAGGGTAGAGAAATCAAAACTTTCAAGGGATTCAAAAGGGGCATTATAAGCATTCAATTTATCGAGAACTTCCAATGAATTTTTTACACTTCAAAAAAATACTGACACCACTGTTTTCATATACTTTGTTACAGAAATTTATAACCAGGTTTTTAATAGCATTCAAAGTATTAGTGAGTATAATAGAAACTTTAGTCGTAGAACAGTGACTAGATAACAAAATGAATCTAGATTTAAATGACGTTTTGTGGAGTTTAGGAACCCAGTACATAGTTGGAACTGTTTTACTATGAGGTTTAGCTCCTACTGGATATTTATTTTCGAAGGAAAATATCTTTAAAAGTGTCCCTTTATATATGTGAAATAATATTCTCTGCTGGTGGCCATCTTTAATAAAATGTGAACCTGAAAAAGACATCTTTTTGCAGAGAAAAATTGCGGCCAAATTTGGCTGTAATTTCCGCGCTGGTGGCCATCTTTAATAAAAAAGAAACATACGTATTTTTCATAAACATCTTATATATTTGTAAAGTTGTATGTTATTTGTTGTATGAGGCTGACTTTTATAATAAGAATAGCAATAAACACAAATTTATTTTACAAATGTAATTATAAATCGCTTTAATTGTTCTGAAATGCTTAAAATATAACATTCAAGCGCTATGTCATGTTAGCAGAACACAAGGACCTACAAGTAGAAAGCAAGGACTGAGCATTAGAAAGCCAGGTCCTCCTATTTTCAATTTACATTTAGGATTTGGCTTCCTATTTCGATATATATGGAAATGAGTACTTCTTTTTTTACTACTTTGGATTATGGCTTTCCATATTATTTGATTTTATTGCTGCTGATTAGAGGTTACTCGTTGAAACACGTGTACAGCATAACAAAATTTATTGTTATACCTTATAATATTTGCCTTATATAAATGCATTGGGGAAAAAAATCGACAATTTGTCTGTTTTACTTCTCAAACAAAACAACGATCTGTTGACCAGTCAACAGTTTTCAGTCTGTTGACCGACACCGATCTGTTGACTACCTGCCTTATTTTGATTGGTTCAAAAATATCACTCCAATATCACATGATCTCCTGTCGTCTGCATAACGAAATTGGCGACGTGAATTGAATTCAGAAGATATTCATTGAACATGAAAAGGTATATATATATAACAAAACAGTTATAGACTGGGTCCTCAAACAACAGCTGTTTTGTTTGACCTTCTGGCTAAACTGTTGCACTCAGCCTTCGGCTTTGTGCAACAGTTCAGTCCTCGGCTGTTGTTTTTGAACCCAGTCAATAACTGTATACTGTTTTATGCAACTTCGGTATTTTGTTGTAATTTAAACCATTGGGCCGATGCCAATGCTGGTGGACCAGAGGCCCCGAGGGTATCCACAAGCCCAATGGTCAGACTTGTCTGACATGAACACTTTACCTTGCGTGTTATAGAAATTTACAGTTTTTATGAAAATTCTAACCCCTTAAATCACTGAGGCTTCATTCCTTATATGGCACTCGGTAGATGTCCTTGGTACTGGTTTTGTCCTTCTATTTCGATATTTTTGGAAATGGGTACTTCTTTTTTTACTACTTTTGGATTATAGCTTTCCATATTATTTGATTCTAATGCTGCTGATGAGAGGTTACTCCTTGAAACACGTGTAGAGCATAACGAAATTCACTGTTTTATGCAACTTTGGTATTTTTTGTATTGTATGGCCAAATTACAGTTTTCAGGCTTGAAAAGTTTTGCTAAATAAATGTATTATAGATGAGGATAAAGCATTTTGGTTTTTTGTTTTTACTTATTTAACACAAGTATAGCAAATGTATTCATGATGAAGTACACAGTGGAATTACATCAATTGGCATAACATATGAATAATACATGAAAGTATTTTTACCGGTATCAAAATAATATCAATTTATAGTCATTCTTACCTTTCCATAACTACATCCATGCTCTCGGTTTTGTGTATCAACAAAATCGTCTGTTGTCATTTTTGTTTATCAATGCAGTAGAAATCACAGACAAGCAGTAGAAATCCTGGACAAAATGCAGTAGAAATCGTGTTCTCGCAGGACAACGATACGCACGGTGTTATTGGATTCGTAGTTGTCATCTGTTTGCGCGTTTTCATTTTTCTTTTGTGTGCCGTACTTACGTGATGTCTTTGTTTCTTGCTGTTTCCGATGCTGCCATTGTCCTTTGATTGTTTTTTGGACTAACAGTAACAGTTCGATTTTCACATACTTTGCATATGCATGCATCTCTGTTGCTAGGTCAGCAACCAGATAATTACAAGTAAGTTACAATGACCATGTGTTATGAAGAGGCGAGCTTAGTAATAGTTCCAGGACTATGTTTTTTACATTTAAGTCCCTAAATACAATGGATTTATGAAACATATGCTTAATATTAAGGAAAACTGCGGTAAGTAAATTTAAACAAGCCTATTTTGACTTATAGTCTTCAACCAGTTTAGTTTTTTAGATGATAACCTGAAAAAGATCGCGAAAACTTTTTAAAGCATGTTTTAAACAGATGGTCCTTCTCCTTTTGGGTATAAATATCAACCCGAGATGTCTGAATCGGTTAAGCCAAGTGATTACTAGTATTATTGAATAAAATGGAAAATTGGATAAATAACTGAACGCCGAAGTTACTGTTAATTTAATTTTTGCAAATGATCATTTCAGCAACTTCTGTCTCTGCACTGCAGATCAAATAAAAATAGTTGTAAGACCGTAACCGAAAAATGTATAATAGCTTATATAAAAACCATATTTTAATCACGATTTACCAAGGTATACAAAAGACGTTTTATGACATTTTTTTGTTATGTTGCTTGACAAACTTAAAGCAATAATAGCTGTATTTCTTCAATTTTTTTTTGAACTATAGAAACGGATTGTGTGCTATCCAAATGTCTAGATAACCTTAAATGCATACAAACGCCAAGAATACTTCATGATTTCGATTATTAAACTAATTCTTAATACGATTTTGAACAATCATGGAAGCTAAGGTGATAAATGTTCGAAACTGAAACCGGACCTGATCGAGATAGTCAACAAATGTACCACCAATCGACTTGGTGATATCTGTCAAAACCTGACATATATCTGATGCAGTTGCCGGTTTACACACAACTTTTCGGACTTTTTTGCTTCAAGTGCGTAATTTGATAACAAATCTGGGGTAAATGCGAAAAAAAATTCTCGGCTTACAACTTTTTTTATATTCCGTCTCCGGCGTTGGCTTACAGTTTACCATATACCCGACAGGATTCTGATTTCAAAGGAGCCAGTCTTTATTAAGCTTTCAAACAATTAAAGGACTCCCGTTATAAAAATGATTAGGACATCCTTGAAAGAATAATATGGGTTTGATTTAATTATTGCAATGTAAACAATAATTACACACTTACTCTTCAACTTTTTATTTGCACATAGCACGTCGAATCGTCCCGATAATAAATTATTTGCTGGGCAGCAAATAATAAATTCATGATACATGTTCTTTAATTTTGAAGCCTTTTTTATGTTTTCAAGAGGTATTGGATTTGAAACTGTTTAATATCTGCGTATTATAACTTGAAATGGTGAATTCTTATAGAACCAAAAAATTGAAAAAATACAGCTCATATTGCTTTAATATATGATTATTTGTTCACAATTTTTTTTAAATCAAATGCTTCAGTATTTGCTTGTTTTTGTAGGATTCAATTTGGAAACAAGTATGCGAGGAGTGTAAGTATTAATTCGATCATCTCTTTCATTTTTCAATGATATGTTTGTATTCAAGAAGGTTCATATTCCTAATTTTCTTCCGTAATGCGACAATGTTTTACCAGCAGGCTAGGTTTCTTTAGCTAGCTGGCAGTGTAGCGGCGAACACTCCTTGACCCATCTTTCTAAATTACGTTTTGTCATATGTTTTTATTTTTCAAGATACTGGTCATGGAGCAGGAAGTCTACCTGCATTGGGTTTTATTATATATATATGTTTATTTTACTTTAGGGAAACGGGATAGAGAAAGGGGAGGTTTGGGTACCAATAAACCGGTGTATCTCTACCGCTGGCTTTTGCTAGCGCTGGTAAGAAGACCGGCTATCCCGAGTTCCTATCGTTATTTATGTTTGTCTCTGGTATTCAATTGTGTTTTCTGGTGCGGTTCTCTTGTAGTTTTCCGCTATTGTTGGTGTTATCCGTTATCCCTTGTTTGTAATTTCAACAAAATATGTCTGTTTTTCAACATTGATTCACTGACGTTAGGAATAACAGAAAGTTGAAATAAGAATAAAAACGCATTTTCATTAAAAGATACTCAAAGAACACACTTGTTAAAGCTTTTCAGATTGTATGACCTTCAGTACATTATTTTTAATTCTGCTAAATTTAACTCTGCTAAAACATGACAAATATCACATGATAATTTCTTGATAAAATTTTTTGCTTTTAAAAATTTTTATGTTTTCTAACAGTTCGTTAACAAATCATCGAAATTATTTTTCTAGCAAGGCGACGAACATTTTCGAGTGTATAATTACGGTTAAAAAATGTTAAATCAGCCAATTTCTACCGCCAATATAGCATGACATGCAGCATCTTGTACGAAGATGACGCATTTCAATGATTCATAACCAGCCTTTTTTTAAATTGATGATTCCTTTAATTTTTTGACGTATTAAACCTATTACGGCTTTGACATCAAAATGAAAAATATATGATTGTACTAGGATTAGTTACCTCAACGGAGAAAAGCATTTAACTTTTACCAAACAGTTATCTTGGTACTAAGCCGGTACCAAGTTTACTGTACGGTTAAATGCTTTTCCTATTGACGGTACCAGTCCTAGTACCAATAGCCGGTGTTGTTCCCATACGGTGTTATGGTAGTGTTAGATTACAAATTTGTAAAATATAATATATAAAACAGCCGTCTGTGATTAACTTACCTCTGAAAATACATGTAAACTATTTTTTCGGAGAATTGAAGTTAGTTCAGCAGCCAAAATGAAGACCCTAAAGTTTTATGACAGATGAATTCATGTACAGTTATCATTACGCAAAAATAAAAAGTACTTTATCTACAACTAACTGCATAAAAATCAACATTGTCAGTGTGCCCTCAAATTAAGGTAGATGTTGAAAGCGTTTTGTATTTTTAGATATAAAAAGCATATCTTGTTCAACTCACCTACGACTTAGCTGCGCTAATCATAGACCACGATATTTAAGCAGAGATTAAAGTCCACATGGAAGACAGTAATGTATTACCGTGAAGACAAACACATCTATATTCAATTAACCTATCTTTTGTAGTTGATGAGAGATTTGCTTTACCATAAAACTTGAACAAAATACACCGTGAAATTGAGGTTAAGGACAGACAGTCTTGTCGGAATTTAATTTCTTTGCCTAAAGGAGATACCGATGCCCTAAAAGTGTTTTTTCTCTTTAATTTTGAAAGTGTTTGATCCTTATAACATCATATCACTCATGTTAATTGGTTATTTACTTAAGGAAATCATTAAGTATTGAATTATCTTCATTTTAGCAGAAACCTTCGAATACACCTTATCATGAACAGATATATCATGACAGGTAGGAGTATTTGCCTAAAATAGAAGTCGCTAGGCCATAGAATTTCTCGAGTCTGAATGGCTAGGGAAATGTAGACCCAAGACTTGTATTTTTGGCAAATTCCCTGATTTTCATGATGTATTGAATTGTCTTTTTAATCAAAACCCAGATGACTCTATGCAAAATACCGCCACAAGCGTCTCAGTGAAGGATAAAAAGGGCAAATGACATTGTTAATAGTGATAACCACCAGCGTTGTAAACAAAAATCAAGGATATCCTAAAAATACCACTGATATTATCCAATCAGAATACAGCATACTTACATGAGGTATAATTATAAATAAAGCACAGACATGGCGATGAAAGTAAACATTCGTCAAAATGTTCGGTTTTAAAAAAAAAGGGTAAATACAAACCATTCTCAGATCTTCACTTGCTAGTAACCTGGCATATATTTTATAGCTCATTAACTATAGTGATTTTTTTACAGTTTTCTCTTAATTTTTTGGTTTTAGGCAAAAATCTGTGTGTACCTAGACAAGATTTCAAGTGCATACAGTGCATATATAAAGACAACCTTTAGAAAGTTACTACTGAAATGGTGAATGAAAGGATATGGAGTAAATGCACATGAGACAAAGTCTCTAAAATTATATGGTAAAAAACAAGCAAAGGAACAACGCTTTTATTGTTGTTCTTCATCTTGAGGTCACTATGAGGCCTTCAACAACGAGCTTTGCCCATACCTCATAGTAAGTTCAAGACAGCGCCTAGCACCGGTTTGAGCGGAATTCTTTGCTAATTGTCGAGCAACGCTACATCCATGTCTTCACTGGTCATGGGTGCGGGATTGTAAACAAACATTCATTAAACTGGCAAAGTGCTCTTACAATCGCTGTCTTCCTTTGCCCGACAAAAGCACTAGTGTCTTAAGCTAGTGGACGATAACAATATATAGACAAACACAGGGCACTCATCAAGTCGAGTGTAAGAAAACATGGTATTATAAAGTAGGGCACTTTAAACAGGTGGTCGGAATTACATTTCGAAATTACAGAAATAAATGCCAAAATTTGAAAGTATGAATAATATATCCATATGAGAAATTCTCTCACGAACAAGTACACCATAACTGAAATATATAGAGAGCATACATCTCTCGCACGGGGAATCTTTTTACGGACTCCACACTGCAGGAGAGACAAACTCCAGTCGTAAATGGTGAATGAAAGGATATGGAATAAATGCACATGAGACAAAGTGTCTACAAATACATGGTAAAAAAAACAAGGAAAGGAAAACCTGTATTAATGCATAAATTATGTACAATGTCGATTTTATGTTCACTCTATGGCATTTCCTAACACTCCACCTACAAGAGTAGCTTAGGGCAACGACATTTATAAGCACGCTTTTGATTCCTCTGGTCTACAGAATGATTTCATGTATACAGCTAATCTACCAGACAATCAGAAAAGAGTTGTTTCATTTAGTGGAGACCCAGGTTTTAATGGTAACTAACTCGATGATATGGTAATAGAACAAAAAGATTATAGAATAAAAAGAACATAGAATGCTGTTTTTAAGGTCACCTTACACAACTGGTCATTGTGAACTATTGTAATTACTTGGCGTCTGTCGCCCGTTAAACTGTCAACTCCTCTGAAACCACAGAGAAATTTCAACTAAAGAAATGATATATCGAAGTTCCTTCACAAAGATTGCTCATTTCTTTCCGATCCGATAAAAACATGGCCACCAGAGCTCAATAAAATTTATTTTACATCTGACCCTATGGTTATTCCATTTTCTTCTTCTCCTCTGGGGCAACTGAAGCAATTCCAACCAAACTTTCCTGGAATGATGAATGGAAGTCCCTTACAAAGATTGTTCATTTCATTGGTTATTTGTTGTCTATCAGTTTTTAAACATCTTTGTGTTTCTTGTCTTCGAAATGTTTAGATTTTATCTGCACTGAAGAGACATAAACAAAATTTACAGTAACTTCGGTATTTAGTTATTCGTATAAATTCGACGGAAAACGTCGCCGCTAACGAAGAACATAGTTTTAACATTGGACCCTGAGTGAAAAAAAATTATTTATATTGATATTTTCATCTTCTCCTCTCTTCTGGAACCGCTGAAGCAAATTCAACCAAACTTTACAGGAATGATGTATATCAAAAAGAAAGGAAATGGGGGTAAATGTCACGGAGACAACATGTCATCTCCAGGTTAAAACGACCCAAAACAAAGTTTCTAGCGATCACCGTAAGGTCTTTTACAAAGATTGCTCATTTATTTTGGTTGGATTTGATAAAAAATCATGGCGGCCAGCGTAGAACATAGTTTTAACATTGAACCCTCTTGGAAAAAATCACATCCTTTCCTCTGGAACCATTGAAGCAAATTCAACTAAACTT
Organism: Modiolus philippinarum; assembly: GCA_002080025.1. Taxonomy (NCBI): domain Eukaryota; kingdom Metazoa; phylum Mollusca; class Bivalvia; order Mytilida; family Modiolidae; genus Modiolus; species Modiolus philippinarum. Next base: position 172,852 of record MJUU01042203.1, on the reverse strand, counting down.
TACAGGAAGTGTGTGTTGGAGGTCCTCCTTTAAAAAAATTGCTCACTTGATTTCAATTCTATAAAAACATGGCCACCAACACGAAACATAGTTTTAACACTGAACCTTAGGGGAAAATCAGTCTAAACTATTGAAGCAATTTTGACTATACACAGTATTAAAATGATATGAAGGTCCTTTTCTAAGACTGCTCATTTTAATTGTATACGACAGAAAATGGCTGTCAGTGGAGAACAAAGCTCAATACTAGACTCAACTTAAAAAAACATCATGGTTGGTCATCACCTTAAGCACAGTTAAGAAGCATTTTGTCAGTTGAGCGATACATGCTCAGTTTCTGAGCCTCTATTTTTTTTATCAAAGTACTTGCTATACTCAGTAAAGTATTTGCACACAAAAAGATGAGGTATATTTTATATGTTTCTTAGGAACAAGGCACTACATCGAATATATTATACAAAAATGTCATTTTCTCCGATATTATCAAGCAAACCTGAATAAAACACTGTGATCATTCATCTATATCAAGATAAATTAGAGCATTTCACTTCGTAAGGACTTGACAGTCGAATTATAGTATTTTCCTTTATTTTTCTAGAGAGTTAACTTCCCATTGTTAAGAAATACTTTAATGAAAAGTACATATACCAAATGAGGGTTATAACAAAATTATCAAGAGCCAAAATCCGAGGGACAAAAGGACAAAGCAGGAAAAAACCGGAAAATTATCAACCGTAATTTCTCAAAACAAATGATTGAAAATTATTATCAAAACTGAAAATTATTATGAAAACTTTTTGGTATGGCCGGAAAAATTACCCTGAAGTATTATTTGTTAACGATTGAACTAGCATGATTGACCTTAAAGAAATATGAGGTGTATTTCTTCAAATTTTTTGGAAGCTATAAAAACGCATTATGTTGTGTCCATGTGTCTAGAAAATGATATCAGATACCCTTCAATGCATAAAAATGCCCAGAATACTTCATGATTTCGATTATTTAACTGATTTTTGAATACGATTTTGAACAGTCATGGAAGGTGATTAATGTTCGGACATGACCGATATACTATATATAGACAACATAAACAAATGTACTACCAATCGACTAACTTAGGCTGGGTGATATGTTTCTACACTTGACATTTGTGATTCGGTTGCCGGTGTCGGACTACTTTGCTCCAAGTACGTAGTTTGAAAAACAAATCCGGGAAAAATGCGAAAACATTTACACCGGATTACCACTCTTTTCATTTTCCGTCTCCGGTGTTGGTTAACAGTTTACAATATGCCCGACTGGGTTCTGATTTCAAAGGAGCCAATCTTATAATCTAAGCTTGCGCAATGAAGACGAAGTTAAATCGGTCGAAGTCGTGATCAGTGCAATGTACAAGTGGAGTTATTTTTAAATCGATAATTAAAATTTCAAACAATTAAGCCCTCTCGTGTAAAAACAGTAATTATGACATCCTTGTAAGAATAATGTGGGTTGCATTTTATCATTTTGGCAAAGTAAACAATGATAACATATACTTACCCGTTAAATTTCTATTTGCACATTGCACGTGATTTTATCGGACCATGCTATGTCGTCAGTATAAACATTTCTGTTACGCATGTATCGGGAACATTGACCTGAGGTCACACGCATACGATTCATCCCGAGAATACATTTTTTGCTCGCAGCAATTAATTAATTCATGTTACATTTTCTTTAATTTTCCAGCTTTTTTATATGTTTTCATGGGGTATTGGTCTTGAAACTGCTTAATTTCTGCATATTACTACTTAAAATGATGAATTCATCTGGAACCAAAAAATTGAAAAAATACAGCTCATATTGCTTTAACCAAGAATGTTATGACCGCTATATGTATACTTTTGGAATGAAGTTTCGTGACCAAGAACAAGTATCAAACTTTAAGTAAAAAACATTTCTTCTAGGTATTTTGGTACCCCGCAGTCAGGTTCAAATGCTCGAGACTATGATGTAACGACTGGACACTACGAAGAAATAGATGCAGCACAGGCCATTAATCAGCAGTTTAATCAAAATAATGATAATACAAATAATGATTATGTAGAACCAGAAAAACACGGAAGTGAGATTCTTCCAAATCAATCCAGTCAAGAACATCAATATATTGAAATATCATGACTCTTAATTCAATTTTACAACAGTTTTGATATTAGTTGAATAATTTCTGAATGTTAATCTTAGTAAGCAGATTTTACATCGTACAAGACAAAGCAATGAGTAAAAAATTATGCATATAAATTTATGTTCATCGGGTCAGTGCTGTTTGTCTGTTTAGCTGTTAGTCCCCTGAATGCAAAATCATAATTATAATGCAATCTCTGTTAGAGGGGCTATAGTTCATTTAATCTAAAGAAAAAATGTTCGCCTTAAGATAGTTTTGCTGTTGATTTGGTTCTTTCTGTTATTTGAACTCTTTTAGGTTTTGACATGTTCAAATAAACGGTTTCCATGTAGGTTTCCAAGTATTTCAATTAACCTTTAGTGAAAAGATCATTTGATTTTGCCAATGTATTGTTAAATTAAATTATGTTTTGCTTTTAATAAAATTCCAAACTGATATTTACTACAGTTTTGATGTTTTTATCTAATTAAGTCTCTCAAACGAAGTTTGTGTAGAAATGACAAAAAAGGCGAGAAAATGAAAATGTTCAGAATTTGATGAAGCTTTACAGAAAGTTAAACTAAGGCGTTGGAAATAGGTTTCTTGTCTCCAAGAATTCAAAATAGCGAACCGTTGCTACGGAAGCCCATAGGGGACCTATATGGAACAAAAATAAAAAAATATATATATCGTTATCTCGATATATATATCGTTATCTCGATATAATTAAATCGTTATCTCGAATTATTTATATCGTTATAACGATATATTTATATTGTTATCTCGATAAATTGTTATTTCGTTATCTCGATATAATTATTTCGTTATTTCAATATAATTATTTCGTTATCTCGATATAAATTTATCGTTATCTCGTAAAAATTATATCGTTATAACCATGTAATTATTTTTGTATTTTCAAGAAAATTTACGATTGTATGGAAAAGTATTCGCGTTACGCTTGATTTTTTTAAACAGGATTTTTAATGTAGAATGGATAACAGATAAACACCTTCAATGACCGAAAACCGCAATCAGTCACAATACACCAGGGAACCGCACAAGAAAAACAATAAAATGACAAAAGACAAACATGCACAACGATAGGAACTCGGGATAGCCGGACTTGGTACACGTGCTGAAGGTGAACAGAATATCTTACCACTTTGTATTTCGGGGTTTAGAATTGAGATGACGCAGGTTTTTGTCTTTAATATTTATCATATTATTAATTCGTTCATTAGGATTTTTTATTGAAACACAAACTGGTCAGATTATGTCCATCTGTGGTAATGAAGAACAACAATAAAAACATGTTCCATTATTTGGTTTTACCATGATGTATTGTAGAGACTTTGACTCGTGTTCGTTTACTTCACATTATGTCATTATTTATTTTTGTAATATGACTCAACATTTCGTCTTGTGGTGGGGATAAAAATATTCCTTTTGGCTGATGACCATCTTTGAGTTGATGAGAATCTGCCGGATATTATCTCAAGTTAAGACAAGCCAAGGACTATTGATTTCAATTTTGGCGAATTGGCAAAGACGTTTCAGAGTAGAAGATCTTTGAATGAATATACTAGGAGGGTCGAATGACATATTATGTTGTCCGTTCTCATCCATCTTGTATTGCATGCAGATAAGATAAATACTTTTTTGAAAGGGAACAACGAAAGGAATATTTTGACCAATTTGATTGTAATTGGTCCTTCGGATACAATGTTAAACTTTATGCCTCTTTTAGCTGTCATTTTGTATTAGCTGAAGATATGGCAGATTCTATATATTTTGAAAATGGACAATCTTTGGGCAATCGTAACAAGTTTGGTCTAATCGGCTTAGGAGTCTGGTTGGTCGATTAAGAGTCGAGCATACGTCGTACGTGAATCGTTAAGAGATCGAAAATGGCCGAGTGTTGGTCATGTTCAATCGGGTAAATGTCGAATGGACGTCGTGAGTTAGCTCGATCAATGGATTTTATGACGTTGATCGGTATAAAACAGCATGTTCGACTTGATCAAGTTGATCTGATCTGCATTGTAAACCTAGCATTAGCTGACAATTAACTATCATATAAATCAATTCATCATGTTTAACTAAATTAAAATTCGAATATAACGCGAATAGGTTTTCATACAATTGTAATTTCTCTTGAAATATATCACAATAAAAATATCGTTATAACCATATATTTTTTCGTTATAACGATATATTTATATCGAGATAACAAAATAATTATATCGATATAACGAAATAAATATATCGAGATAACGATATCAATATTTTATCGTGATAACGATATAATTATATCGAGATAACGATTTATTTATATTGAGATAACGATATAATTATATCGATATAACGATATATATATATATCGAGATAACGATATAATTTTTTTTTTATTTATGTTCTTTAGAGGTCCTCTATGGGCTTCCGTACGTTGCAATGGAAATAGAACAAAGGCGGGAAAATAAAAAGTGCTCAGAATTGAACAAAACTATACAGACAGGTTACATAAGTTCTTTGGAGGTGATTTGTAGCCCTGATTCCTGATTTTGGAGTTGGCTTGGGAGACTTTTGTATCGGCATCCTGATATAGTTAAAATTTATTATTGTTTTCCGAAAAATGGTTTAAGCCCCTCTTACACAGCACCGTATAACGCAAACGAACGCTGAACGTATAAAAATAAATTATATCCGTTCGTCTCCGTTCATATACGTTTGTCGTCCGTTCTTTGTCCGGTGAATACGGTACAAGTACGGTGATGTCCGTTTTGTACGGTGAAAAATTTTGAACATGTTCAAAACTTGAAAAGGACATATACCGCACAAAATGTCCGGTGAATGTACGGTAGGTTAATGATTTGTTCGGTTCTCATGCGTTGCATTAACGTTATTTATTCGTAACTTGTCCGTCTTGCATCCGTTCATGTACGGTAGATTAAATTGGTGAAATGGACTTTTACCGAAGAGATAACGGATAAACCGTTAGAGTTCCGGACTTACAGCGGAAACCAACCGGACGAGCACCGAATAAAATGAATTTATTAAAATATATGCTGTGCAATGACTAAAATTAAATGTAATAAACAAAATAAGAGTCATAAAAGGAGATAATAAGTGCATAAAATGTACAAAGCATAAAGTATTTAAATAATAAAGAAAAATAGTAATGGTGCATTACATGATACCCCGCCACGTTTCACAAAATTTCAAAGTTTAAAGAGGCATAACTCTAGATCCCTGTGTACTCTGAACCCAAAATTATACTTGGCCTGTGTTTTATGGCAAACAACTAACATACCAAATTAGAAGACAGTATGTCATTTCATTCACAAGTTATCAGTCGGAAACCCTAAAATTTGAAAAATTTTAAAGTTAAAAGGGGCATAACTCCAGAACCCCTTGGACCTCTGAACCCCAAATCGAACTTGGCCTGAGTTTTGTGGTAAACAAGTCACATACCAAGCTTGAAGATCTTATGTTATTTCGTTCACAAGTTATCAGTCGGAAACCTTCGGGGGACGGACGGACGGACGGACACACGGACAGACGGACGGACGGACACACGACTGAGGGTATCACATAATACCTCGCCACTTCGTGTGGCGGGGTATAAAAACAGCTAAAAATCACAAAGAAGGGAATGTAAAGAAATACCCATATTTTCGACGTTAGGATTCGGACGGAAAACCTAAATGATGGTTGTGCCGTACTTATCTAATTTAGTAATTGCAAGAGTTATGCAGTGTTTGTTGATTTGTATTAATATTGAAATATTATTATGACATATACCAAAACATCAAAATCAAAAATGTGTCCCTTTTCTCGCCGTTTGAAAACGTTATGTGCGTTAAGCAGCATTATCTACCATAGAGACTGTATAACTTTAACTCGATCTTGGTCTTAGGCATCTTCACTGGCATTTTCGCTTTGGGTCGTTGGTGGAGAAGGTTAACTGTAACCTTAGTCTTTTTATTCGGTGACAATTTGGAAAAATAAATTGAATTGCTCGAACACGCCGTGATGATTATCTGTGTAAAATAAGGTTGTTAAGCGACCAAAAGACACAAGTGTCGTCTTTTAAAATCGATAGTATTACATAGTACCCATTCAATTCGTTTTTACTCGGTGCTCGTTCGGCACGTTTTCGTTATCGATCCGTTTTATTCGGTACTTGTCCGGTATATAACCGTTATAAATACATCTAATTCGGTGCTCGTCCGGTAGGATTCCGGAGTCAGTTCGGTGCGAGTTCGGTTTATACGGTGCCGGGACTGTGTTTGTACGGTGGACTTACTGTAAACCTCCGGTTTTTGTGCGTTTTCATTGTATTTCGTGAAAGAACAAAAATATTTACGAACGTACAAGAATGATTTTCATCCGTTCCTCATACGTTTGTGTCATACGGTGTAGTGTAAGAGCGGCTTTAGGGTTTTAATGCACTCATATTAGTTTCCTAAAGTATGACGTGTTAAGAATATTTTACTTATGACTGGATGCACGGAGTGCAAAACTGAATTATTATATGGTAAATACGAGGCCGGTGGGTGGGAGAGCGTCGACAATGGGTACCAGTTTTGGTACCAGTTTAGTGAAATCAACTCCAGTTTTCAACCCAGATCTTTGAAACTTAATAGAACGTTTCTATATAGACGCATATTGAAGATGTGCATCATACTTTACGGAATTATTTCGGATTTTTTTTCTGTTATTCCGGACTTTTGAACTTTGAAATTTGCAACAAAGGGTACTTATTTTCTGAAAATCAACTCCTAATCGGAGACTATTTAAACCTGTTAGCACATCTCCTAATGAGCAAAAGCGTCGCTCATTCTTTAAAAAATCTAATTTACAAACAAAGGCTTACATGCCATCAATATTGTCAATATTCTTCATAATAAATTGCCAAGATACCAAAATTGAAAGCCTAACAGTTCCTCTAATATCTTTTACCTATACAAAAGCAATTACTAACATCTTCAATTACAAACGGTTATTGCGGGAAGTTCAAGTTGATGAATTCAAATCAAAGCTACCTGATTGCTTTTGTCTCTCTTCCCCATTTATGCTGGTCACGTTTTAACCGTGGACCTCAACATCGTAAACAATAAGAAATTACGTGATCTGTTCACAAAAGGCAAAAATATCGTGAAACACAACCCATCAATTGGAAACACAACTTTAAGATATTGATGGACGCAGTTGAGGAATATGCAAATCAATTGACTAGGAGCGAGAAGGAAAATGTTGAAAGACTGTATGACTGGATCAAGTCCATCGAGTCCTTGATTGTAGCTCGAATGAGGTGCCTTAAGACAACCTTGAGCCCAAATTCAAAAAGCATATTCGAAGATTCTGATGTAGAAAAAACGTCCTCTCTACATGACAATTATGTTATTGTGCCACCTGGAAAAGCACACAGCAACGTCATATTTATCTGCAACAGGCAATAAACTGACTGCTTAATGAAGGAGATGGGTATTGACAATTAACTTGGCAACTGCACATACAAACTCTCCACCCTACCAAGGAAGGACACACTAAACAATCACAAATCAGTATTGTCTTCATTTGGTATCAATATGAGTGAAGATAACAACAATGGCTTACAAACAAAGATACATTGCAGGGTCTGCCAAATGCAATAAAAAGCCCCTTTCTAAGCTCCTATAGCTAACTTTATTACCTACAGCAGTCAATGATGGCCTAGAGATATAGAGTGATTAAGTGTACTCAACGTGTCTCAAAAGAAATGATTTTTCCACACTATATACTACCTCCCTACATGATAAGTTAAAGTAAGTACTCCGGGATTTAATACATCAGTTTTTCTTTACTCAAAAGGTTGCAAAAATATTTATAATCTCTACATTGACAACTCTGGAAGTCTGAAAACAAACTTTACGACAAGCATGATGATTTCGAAAAGTAAACTTTCCGTTTTTGGGCAGTAATAGTCCCACATCTCCGGCATATGGCGTGAACATTTCACATTTCATTTGCTATTGTCGTGCCTGGAGTTTGTACAGCGATTTTGTCAACAAGGCGAATTTATTGTCTCAAAAACTTATAAACAAATGTTATGTTCAATCACTGATGCAATTGTCACTACAGAAGTTTTACGGTCGTCACCGTTATTTGGCAAACTGCTGCAACATTTCTATTTCCATTTTCCCATTTTTCAGGACTTTGGAACTAAGTCATTTTTATCGAAATTTTCAACAGGTTACGTATTATGTGAAATCAACTCCTCCTACAGTTTTGGACCCAAATCTTGGAAACAGTGAAGATGTCTCATTGCCATTTTTACCCTGTTTATGAAATGTTTCTTTTTTTCTAGATTTTGGATCTTAGTCATTCTTATTGACATATTCAAAAGATGGTACCATAACTGTACCCAGATCCTTGAAATTCGAAAGCATGGTTTATGTAACACACGCAGACCTATTTACATTAAAGGTCCATATTAAGGAACCAAGAAAACAACACTTTACTGCTGGATGCACCAAAATGCAACCCAACAATTTGAGTCTTTGTCCAGTTTTGTTCCTTCAGAACTGAATTTTTTTTAATTAATATATCACACAGAATATATTCCTCATTAGTTGCAAAAAACATTTGTTTTTACAAAATTTGAAACTTAATTTTTTACAATAGCTATCAAAACATTAAAATTTTGATGTTTGTTTTTCAACAATGTTTAAATAATAATTTTACTGTTTTATCAATTTGTGTTAAATATGAATTGCCATGTTTCTGGATTTTTTATTTTGGAATTTTCTCCTTTTCCATCTTTGTTTCGGCATTCGTTTGCCAATGTGTTTTTCCAGAATTACTGGGCTGCTGAACAACCAATGACGAAATAAAAACTATCGCTTAAATTTTATTGAGATGGGGTTGCGTTTATTTAAAACTACAATAATAGAATTCGGAAAAGCATCAGTCAGATATTAACCTTTCATTCCAGACTTAAAAGGTAGATACTTTTTCAACAGTTTCACCAATTGCGAAACTAGGATCTTTCTGCAAAAAAATCCACCTGGTTACAAGAAAGAATTAAAAAAATATATTTTATTGTTTAGATCTTTTACCTTTTATCTTTGATATGTATAGATACATAAAAGGATAAAATGATATTGATTAATAAAGTATACAAATTAATAAAGTATACACATTATATGAGGCAATATCTTAATAAAAATATCGCCAAATGACTGGAGCAATTCATTATATTTATGTATTCCGGATTTATGATTTTTTGGTTGTTGCTTGGATATCATTTGGAAATTTAATTAAATGTATCTTTTATCTCACAATGACTATGCTTCCCTTGAACGCATTTTTATTAAATTAATATATTTAGAAATTCTACTACTTTGAGTAACAATGTTCAGTGGAAAATTTGATCTGTTTTTTTTTATTTTAAAATTTGTATGTTAGCCATCCTCTTTTTAACAAGCAAAATATGTTTAGAGTAATGCATCGAATTTAAGTACTACTTAAGAAAAGTTGTGGTCAGGATGCCTGAGCGTGCATTGATTGCCAATAGAAATGGGGAAAATGGTAAGGGGTAGGCAAGGAGAAGATACAGTATGAACTGTTTTTGGCCCTAAAAGTTTTCAAATATTAATACTACATATTCTAAATCATCATATGAACAGTGCAATTGTTGCTTTATAAAAATCCAGGCATATTTTTGCATTTAAGTGCAAACGTTCTAATTTCGGACATCATAAACGTGGTCTAAATTCCAAAAATATTGATAATCTCACTACTTTGGTGGAATTTTATGCAGTTTTCATTAAAAGTAATAATGGCCACATACATGTTCATTCACAGTAATTACATATATGATGTAACTAAAAAGTATAACATACTTAAAAGATTTGGTTAAACACGCATGTGGCCCCTACTATTATAGCCAAAAACTGTGTAAAATAATGCATTTTTAACAAATTTGTTACAGTTCCGTTTTCAGACTAAGTTTGAGGCACTGGCCAACATCACCAAAAATGACTGAATCAACTGAATATGACATTAAACATAATAAAACGAGTGCTACATCTCCACTAATGTGTTGTTAATTTTTTTGCCAAATACCGGCCATTACGAATCTCCTTCTTTAGCACTCTATACGACTACTAGCGCATCTGCTCTCCTTAGAGAAGTAAAGAAATAAAGAAAAAAAAAAAGACACGGCAGTAGAATACCGAAGGAACAAGGGAAGCGATGACTACAAAAATCGAAGTCCAAAGACACGGCAAAAACGGCAACAGATAAAAACAAAGACAAAACAAGGACGTGAGACAGCTACAATGCACGGAAATAAAAAGATAACATATAAATGAACAACACGGACCCAATAAAGCCATGGGTGAGATCAGGTGAACCGGTAGAGTAAGCATTTTCTGCTTCTTATAAGACAACCGCTGTGTTATATATGTCAACTCCAGTAGTACAGTAAAATCTGTTAGACGAAAAGCAAACTTAGTGGCAAAGAGAAAGATCTGTTGTCATCTTGGAAACAAATATCCCATAGCCGTCCACAAGATTGTGATGTCGACCGTAAAATTTCTATAGTGATGACTTCAAGCTATGGGGAACATACCCTTGCTTAAGTAGCCTATTTGTAAGCAACTGAGCTCTATCAAAGTGGTCACTGTATCCACCACAAGCCCTTGAGTAGCGAATGAGTTGGGAGATGTAAACTCCATATGCCGGTGCTTTTGGGATGTTGCTACAAAGAAAAGGTAAGTTGACTATTTGAAAAGTGAAGTCATCGTGCTTGTCATACAGCCTAGTTTGTAGTGTATTCTGTTGTCAATTTCAAGATGAATGTCAAGGAACGAGGCCGATGTGGAAGTATCTGTAGTATCCTTAATTTCTAGCCAGCTCTTTTGGATAGATAAAATGAGGAAAATCACCAAAGCGTGTTGTTTAGCGATAAAATATCTATATAACGGAAGCTAAAATTAAAGGAGTGTGCCAGTTTTTATATTTATTTTTAAGGAGCCCTTCGATGAATTCAGCCTTTTATGAATGGAGAAACAGATCGGCTTAAAAAGGTGCAGGTTTGTGCCTATTGGAATTCCGATAGTCTGTTGAAAAAAAAGTGGACAATATATTGTCGATCAGAAACTTTACCATTTTTATCACTTCTTCCCCTGTTTATTTTTTTCTGCGATTCGGAGTCGTATTTCACAAAGTATGCTTGTTATCAACCTATAACAATGTACTTATATCTTCGTTCGCCGTTCTCACAAGAGAAACATCTATGAATTAAATCTTTCTACCGATATTTCAGTTGTTCATGGAGAATAGTAGTATAAAGTTCGGAGAAGTCAAGAGTTTTAATGCTGTTACAGTCTGATAATGATCTCGTTTGTAAGATGTCAAGCAGATCTTTAGATTTTTTTAATATCCACATTTCATTTACCTTTCTTGAAAAACCTAGTATCACAGTATTTTTGAAGGCCTGTAATAATGGCCTGAGGATAGCTATAATGGCACGAGTCAATGCCGAGGACAATTACATCACCCGAAGGTCATTATCACAGACCGAGAACACATAACAGGGTCATTATGCAAATATGCATTTCGTAAAACTTTTATTAACCAGATAGGCGAACTTAACTTAAATTGATTAATGTATATATTTTTCGGGAAATTCTTCTTTTGAAATGAAAGGTCATTTGTGGGATCCAATATCTGAGACAAAAAGTTTATCCTTCATAGATGTCATTCATAAGGTATAACATTTTACCCTACTAAGTACGAAAAAGGCAAGTAAAGATGTATAACTTCTTATCCCTTTTGACAAGAAGAGTACTATCAGTGTCACAAGTAGGGTCAAATATCTGTATCGAAAGAAAGTTTTTTCTCCATACAGCTGTATAAGGGACAAAAAGTCATTTTTGAAAAAAAAATCAAGAATTTTTTTTTCTGATTCCTTGGAATGAAATGAGTAAAACGAGTGGTCACAAGTAGAGTCAAATATCTCAAATAAACAGTTTATTCTAAATACAGCTGTATAAGGGGTTTACCTTAAGCGACAAAACAACTTTTTTGAAAAAAAATTGTTATTTTCTGATTCCGTGCAATGAGATGAGTAAAACGTGTGGTCACAAGTAGGGTTAAATATCTGAAACATAAACGTTGATTCTCGATACAGCTGTATTAGGGTTAACCACTGAAGTACAAAATAAAAGAAAAAAATCAAGACAAGATATTTTACGAAAGGATATGGAGTAAATGAACATGAGACCATAACACATATGTTAACTCCAATTGCAATAATTTTAATGAGCTGTATGGCCATTTCGGAAATTTATTCCTCATCAGCAGCACTAGAACCAAAACAAAGGAAATCCATAACTTCAAAAAATGTTAGAATGCATAAAACCAAACGAAATCCGAATAATCAGTAATATCAAATATAGCTAAGGGCGAAACTAGGATGGTGGAAGTTAATCCTTCGGTTTTAGAATTACATTAATTTAGATAATAGTAATTGAACAAAGTGTACACATGAGATACTATCTCATGTACAAGTACACCATATCTAAGAAAAATAAGGAGCATACATCTCTACCACGGGGAACTGTTTTACCAACTCCACACTGCAATAAAAGACAAACTCCTGTATTAAATAATTTACGACAGGATATCGAGTAAATGAACATGAGACTATTTTCTGATCCCCTGTGATGAGATGAGTAAAATGAGTGGTCAGTTATATCAAACAAAGGAGTTAATCATCATACATGATACAGCTCCTAATTCAGGCAAAGCATGTCAGACCAATCAAAGAACTACTAATGCAGTAAAAATTGTATTTCCAAATAATAATAATGTGTACTTTACTGTTGATATATGACACAATTATGACTTTGCGTTTTAAAGACACCAATGGAAGTACACAGCCGCCATCTTGAATCCTGTAATAGCCTGGTAATCTCATAATGGCCCTGTTATCTCGTAATGGGCCTTTTGTAATGCATATTTGTAATTTATAACGGCAATGCATTTTTTTCACATTTTATCCTAATTGTTTAATAATATGTTTTACACCTTTTTGAAGAGCAGAAAATCATAGTAGAATGTAGAATCATAGTAAAATATAAGACTCAGAAATATCTCAAATTTCACAACATAATGTTTTGATCTTCTAGTGTACATTCAATGAACAAATACCTTCCTCAGTATCTTTAACGAGCTTTCATATAAAAACGATGAATAGTATTATATCCCATCATTACCAGTGAACAAAGAATGTCACAAAAGATTTGATAAACACACTTAATTATTCAGAGTATCTATACAATTAGCAGAGTACGAGTAATGTTTTTGCATACAGGTTTCCCAGTGGAAATAAACACACGAATTATGTCAAGTCTTAAATTGGAAAAAAAATAATATTGAGCCTGTGGCTGATTACCGTACAGCCCTCTGACACACTGTTATTTAACTTTGCAGATCTATTTTTCTGTTGTTGATTCCGTTATGATGTTAATCCCGGAGTTTTTTTAATCCACAATCTTTTTCTGTCTTCAACATTGGGAGTAATCCATTGGCTTCTCTGTTCAGTGGTGAAGATTGTAATCTTTTATAAAAGCTCAATACTGTCATCCGACGACCCGAAGTTTTGACTCATCGACAGAAGGGGCTTTCACTGTGAACCCTACTTTCTCCGTTTAAACGTCTGTGGAATGATTGCTTGACTCGCCTACGTATTGGAGATTACATCAACAAATAAATATTTTTTCCATACTGTAGTAGCGTGACTGGCGAACATAGACGAGTTTTGCAACATTAACAGTGTTTGGCTCCACAAGAGTCACTGTTTGATACAGTACAATAAGGCTTTGTTGGAGGCCTAATGGTGACTTCAAGATGAAAAGAACAACAATAAAAGAGTTATTCCATTGCTTAGTATTGCCATGTATTTGTAGATACTTTGTCTCATGTACATTTACTCCATATCCCTTCGTTGTTGACACTTCTGCTCGTATCAGCAAGTTTCTCGGGCGGTGTGGTTGTTTGAATACAGCCAAAGGAGGCTTGGGAAATACGTGTATATATAACAAATGAATGGCCACTTATATATAAAATACTTATTTACCTAAAATATGCAGTCGTTTTGTTATTTTGTTATTTAAGCTTTTTTAATGATTCATATGATTTGCTTCGAGTCCCCATTGGTAAATTAAGTCCACTTCTAATGAGGAAAAACTATTGAGGAAGTGCATATTGAATTTTTTGTATATTTTCCGTATCACCCATAGAAAGCCTTATTTCATAATTATGTACTGTTATAATATTTTTTATCATAATGTAGGCCAGCCGGAACTAAAAAAAGGATTTTTGAACATATTGTATATCAATCGCATTAAATTCTTTCACCTCATACACTTAAATCAAAAGTCCGTTCTCATTGTTATATATTGTACTATTGCTTCCTGTGTTCGCTTTTTGAGACGTGGGACACACAATAATATTAGCACATGCGCATATCACACTGGAAAACATCAGCTCTCAGGTATCATACCACCATTGATTTTCCCATTATTTGTCTTTGATAAGTTGACAATATTCGGAGTATCGTAGTACATTTACTGTCATGTCAAAGAAAGCGAAACGTTTAACCTAAGTAATTAGATATCTAGTGAGCCTCCACACAAAATTTGATGGTACATTTCATGGAATATATGAAAATACACTTCACAAGAAGTAATCAAGGGGTCAAATCCCAACTTCACTTTCAACCCAAGAAATGGCAGTGCTTTTACCAAAACAAATGTATTAATGCATCTACGAATAAAAGAGAGATGTTTCTGGGTACTTAAGATATTCAACTTTTAAAATCTATGCAAATTAATGTAATGAAATGTATGCACCATAGGAATATCCACCCTCCATTAAGTTTGGAACTATTTGATCATGCAACTCGGAAAGATGTCTTGTTTAAGTTGTGTGATACCTAAAATCATTTCTATAACATAGCAAGGCATATTTGAAACAATATTTTTATCAATCTTATTGCGTCATAACCGGTTTCTACGGATAACTAAATACCGAAGTTACTGTGAATTTAATATCTGCATATGCGCATTTCGACAACTTATGTCTCTTCAGTGCAAACAAAATCTAAACGTTTGGAAGACCATCAAAGATGTTCAAAAACTGATAGAGAACAAATACCCAACATGATCTAAATGTAAAGCCAAAATCAACTAAGGACAGAGCTTTGCATGAGGGAGATACTCCTTAGTTTTCAACAAAATATACAAAAATTTAGATATTGTAAGGTTCCAAATAGAATCGGCTTTCGTGTCAGCACCGAAGTACTGACTACTGGGCTGGTGAATACCCTGGGGGACTAACAGTCCACCAGCAGTGGCATCGACCTAGTGGTAACGAATAACTAAATACCCAAGTTACTGTGAATTTAATTTCTGCATATGCGCATTTCGACAACATATGTCCCTTCAGTGCAGATAGTTTTGGAAGACCATAAACTCAAATCCATACACGGAACGTCGTTTGGAATACAAAAAATACCCAGGTTGCATAAAAACAGTATATTTCGTTATGCTGTACACGTGTTTCAAGGATTAACCACTCATCAGCAGCATTAGAATCAAATAATATGGAAAGCCATAATCCAAATGTAGTAAAAAGAAGTACTCGTTTCCAAATTATCGAAATAGAAAGCCAAAACCAGTACATAGGACATTCACCGAGTGCCATACACGGAGTGAAGCCTCAGTATTATATAATGGTTAGAATCATGATAAAAACAGTGAATTTCTTTAAAACGCAAGGTAAAATTTCCATGTAAGACAAGTCTGACTATCGGGCTGGTGAATAGTCTCGGGACCTCTGGTCCACCAGCAGTGGCATTGGCCAAATGGTTGAAAATACAAAAAATACAAGTTTCATAACAACAGTAAATTTCGTTATGCTGTACAAGTATTTCAAGGATAAACCTTTTAAAAGTAGCATTAGAATAAAATAATATGGAAAGCCATATTCCAAAAGTAGTAAAGAAAGAAGTACTCATTACCAAAATTATCGAAATAGAAAGGCAAAACTGGTATCAAGGAAAGTCGAAATGGAAATAACGGAGAGAAAAAAAATTCTGTGAAAGTGAATCTGACGTCAATAAACAATGAAAGGATAAGAAGTAAATACACATTAGACTTAGTTTCTACAAAAACAAACATTGCAATAACACAAGACTTATTGTTCTTTTCCGGATTTTCCATTTAGATATTTATGCCTATTTTACTCAGTTTTACCGCATCATAGGCTGAGGAACAGTCAGCTGGGATTATAAAATATGCGAAAGTTTCATATCAAAATCGAAGTAAACCACGCCCACCAAATCATTTGTTGTCATTTGATACGGAGTTTTGTTCTTTTTGTTTATTTTATCTCCAACTTGAACCCGGAATGAAATATTTGCAAGCACAACTCAAACCCCCGTGTAAACGATGGCCACGTTTTATTATGATTTATTATATGTCATACAAAAATCTAGTAAAATGAAGAGTGCTGTAAGCATAAATAAACAAAAAGTTAAATTAGTGTCGAACTGCGATAAAAGGTGAAATAACGTCGTGTAACCAGGGGAACACGACATTGTGGTTGCAAGATATAACGAACTTGTCCCTTCTTTATGGAAACGGAATTCATCAAGGGTCTTGATGGTTCTTACAAAAAAAATCATTTCTGGTTATACTTGTATAACCAAGAATGTGATAAATGCCATAGTATGTAGACGGTGTCACAAAATATATGTTGGTGAGACTTGCCGCAGACTGGGTGATCGCTTTGCTGAGCATCTTCGATCCGTAACAGCTCACAAAGACACACCGTCGGTAACCATTTCAGTTTTCGCCAACATTCCGTGGAAGATAGAGTGTGACAGTCCTTACTCAGGTTGACAGTTCACGACAACACCGACAACATTTAGAACAACAAATTATATTCACTCTGGGTACCCAAAACCCCAAAGGTGTCAATATAAAAACTAGTGTTTAATGTGCAATCCCTGGACTGATATCGCCAATTTTATTTTTAATTTTACATTATATTTATTATTTTAATACTATTTTAATATATATTTTAATGATTAATTTTGTCTCGTGAAGAGGGCTAAAATCCTGCCCCTACCCATTTATTATTTCACCCCACATTTGGTCTTTGCTCTAAACTGGGACTAATATAACTATTATATTAGTCCCAGCTCTAAACAGGGAACGTCAAATTTATTTTATCTGTATTCCACCTGTGACGTAACACTTTATATCTAGCCATTTGGTATCTTTTCCATGGCTCTTTGGAGACATCAATGTCGATGATTTTGGCCCATCTTTACCTCAGTCTTCTTCTTTTTATACCCCGCTGGAAAAGTTGGGGTATATAGTGATGGGGATGTCCGTCCGTTTTTCCGTCTTTCCGTCCATCCGTTACACATGGGGTACCCATCTCTTATCCACAACTCCTCCTGAACCACTGAATAGGTTATCATGAAACTTTAACACAGTCTTTGTGACATATTGTAGATGTGCACCTTCTATTACAGAATTTGATTTGATTGATTTTTGGGGTTTCCCATTGACAAACATGGACTTTGCCATTACATTACATGTACCCATGGGGTACCCATCTCTTATCCGCTACTCCTCCTGAACCACTGAATAGATTTTCATGAAACTTTAACACAGTCTTTGTGACATAATGTTGATGTGCACCTCCTATTTCAGAATTTGATTTGATTGATTTTTGAGGTTTCCCATTGCCAAATAAGGACTTTGCCATTACATTACATGTACACATGGGGCTACCCATCTCTTATCTGCTACTCCTCCTGAACCACTGAATAAATTTTCATTAAACTTTAACAAAGTCTTTGTAACATAATGTAGATGTGCGCCTTCTATTTCATAATTGGATTGGATTGATTTTTGGGGTTTCCAATTGCCAAACATGGACTTTGCCATTACATTACATGTACACATTGGGGTACCCATCTCTTATCCGCTACTCCTCCCGAACCACTGAATAGATTTTCATGAAACTCTAACATAGTCTTTGTGACATAATGTAGCTGTGCACCGCCTATTTCAGAATTTGATTTGATTGATTTTTGGGGTTTCTCATTGCCAAACATGGACTTTGCCATTACATTACATGTACACATGGGGGTACCCATCTCTTATCCGTTACTCCTCCTGAACCACTGAATAGATTTTCATGAAACTTTAAAACAGTCTTTGTGACATAATGTTGATGTGCACCTATTATTTCAGAATTTGATTTGATTGATTTTTGGGGGTTTCCAATTGCCAAACATGGACTTTGCCATTACATTACATGTACACATGGGAGTACCCATCTCTTATCCGCTACTCCTCCTGAACCACTGAATAGGTTATCATGAAACTTTAACAGTCTTTGTGACATGATGTAGATGTGCACCTCCTTTTTCAGAATTTGATTTGATTGATTTATGAGGTTTCCCATTGCCAAACATGGACTTTGCCTTTACATGTACACATAGGGGTACCCATCTCTTATCTGCTAGTCCTCCTGAACACCTGAATAGATTTTCATGAAACTTTAACAGTCTTTGTGACATAATGTAGATGTGCACCTTTTATTTCAGAATTTGATTTGAATGATTTTTGGGGTTTCCCATTGCCAAACATGGACTTTGCCATTACATTACATGTACACATGGGGATACCCATCTCTTATCCGTTACTCCTCCTGAACCACTGAATAGATTTTCATGAAACTTTAACACAGTCTTTGTGACATAATTTAGAAGAAGTATACCTTTAATTTCAGAATTTGATTTGATTGATTTTTTTGGTTTCGCATTGCCAAACAAGGACTTTGCCATTACATTACAAGTGGGTACCCGTCTCTTATCCGCTACTCCTCCTGAACCACTGAATAGATTTTCATGAAACTTTCACAGTCTTTGTGACATAATGTAGATGTGCACCTCCCATTTCAGAATTTGATTTTATTGATTTTTGGGGTTTCCCATAGCCAAACATGGACTTTGCCATTACATTACAAGTGGGTACCCATCTCTTATCCGTTACTACTCCTGAACCTCTGAATAGATTGTCGCGAAACTTTAACACAGTCTTTGTGACAAAATGTAGATGTGCACTTCCTATTTCAGAATTTGATTTAATTGATTTTTGGGGTTTCCCATAGCAAAATATGGACTTTGCCATTACATTACAAGCCGATATCCATCTCTTATCCGTTACCCCTCCTACCACTCATGAAACTTTAAGACAGTCTTTGTGACATAATGTAGACGTGCATCTTCTATTACAGAAATTGATTTGATTTGATTAATTATCAAATGGGGAGCTGGGGGTATATATCAGTGAGCTTTGCTCACAGTTTTTCTAGTTTAATCATACTTTACGTTTTGACATGTGTATATATTTAATGTTTTACCTTTTATCGCAGTTCGACAATAATTTTAATTTGTTTGTTAAAAAATCTAGTAATTTGATTGGATGAGAGACATGTGTTATTTCAACATAATACCTTCGACATCAATATCACACCCATACTGCATGCAAAAAACTACTAACTTGATTGGATGAATATGGATAACAGAATTTCAAAGATGTTAGCGACAACAGGTGAAATTAGGCATTAGGCTTAAATCCTAGGCATGTCAGTTAATGCCTAGTCATTAGACCTAAAGCCTGAAATGAGTTTGGCATTAGGCTTAATACCTAAGATTTAGGTCTAATATCCGATTTTTGTTTGCGAAAATTATTCTTATTGCCTGGCCTCATCCTCTGATTTTTTAAATCAAAACAAGTAATCTATAAGAGCAAATTTCTATAATATAAAGAAGTAAATGCAAATACAACATTTTAAGGAATACTTTTAATCGATAAGTGAAAATACACTGTACATATATATAGAATAATTAAAAAGTAAAATAGAGTATACATCATTTTCATTTTCCGTGAACCCCAGCATATCAACTGGAAGTACAATTTCAAAATTTTGATGGATGCAGTTGAAGACTATGCGAGGAAGTGGGCAAAGAAAGAGAAAGAAGATGTCGAGACGCTGTCCGACTGGATCAGGTCAATTAAGTCGTTAATTGTGAATCGTATTCGGCGTTTAAAAACATCAATGAAATCCAGAAATCCCAGTATATTTGAAGATCCCCTCGTTAGGAAAACTATGGACAACCTCCATGAAAATTACGCCATTGTCCCTGCAGACAAAGCTTCTAACAACATACTGTTCGTGTGTAAGAAACACTATCTTGACTGTCTGGTTAAGGAGATGGGAATTGACAGTTCATCAGGAAACCCTACTTATACTCCCACTACACTATCAAGGGAGGAGATTATAGAAAATCACAACTCTGTTTTAACATCCTTTGGCATCAAAGCGGATGATGATAACAATCAGCTCCCCTACATCTACTGGGTCCTTAAACTTCATAAAAACCCATACAAACAGAGATTTATCGCGGGGTCTTCCAGATGCACCACTAAGCCACTTTCTAAGCTCCTTACCACTTTATT
>MJUU01042203.1:134551-150760 GCA_002080025.1 Modiolus philippinarum | reverse complement strand
ACCGATTTGTCCTTGTGAATGTTTGAATACTATAGAGATTTGCAAAAGCTTTTCAAAATTTTGCCTTGGTGCTGTTTGAGGGTTAGAGAAGTAACATGTGCCATGGATTTTGGTTGGTTTTGTCTAAGGGTTAGAAAATGACATTTACCAATCCGCCTTAAATCAGATCTTTCAAAACAATATATGCCTTACTGATAGTGTGACGGGTGTCGTTAGCGGGGCAGGACATGCTTACCCTTCCGGAGCACCTGATGTCACTCCCGGTTTTCATGGGAGTTCACACTATGAGTGCCTTAGTTCTTAATGTTATCTTTTTATTTCCGTGCATTGTAGCTGTCTCACGTCCTTGTTTTGTCTTTGTTTTTATCTGTTACCGTTTCTGCCATGTCTTTGGACTTCGATTTTTGTAGTCATCGCTTCCCTTGTTCCTTCGGTATTCTACTGCCGTTGTTTCACTTATTGTCACACACGCTTGAACCATCGACCATTGTCCACATGTCTAGTCTTTTTTCAACTGCTATTTGTTCCATTTGGATTTTGAGTATTTACCACCAATCAAGGATTACTTGGTTGAAGCCTTTCTGATAAGATAAATCTTGTGATACAAAACTGTTCTTCATTAACACCACATGAACTAACTAATATCAGAAAACGTCTCTCTGATATAGAAAAAATAGAACAGAGAAAAAATAGAGCAAAACAATCAAAGAAATTTTTCCGAGATAACATAGCTTATAATACAAAACAAACATCTCTAGAAACTGTGTCAAATTTATCAAAACCAAAACGAAATAGAAGATTTAAGAGAAAGAACAACAAAGAAATAAACAGCACTGTTGTTAATCTTTCATCTTTTGAGCTTAGCCCCGCTGAGATCAATCTGTTAAACAGAGGTTTAAACTTTTGTCCACTGCCATCTAACACTAATAATTTAGATTTTGATACAGATTTAGATAATTTCGCTCGAAGATTAAGACTAAAAGAATAAAAGGAAAACCTTGAGGGAAGCTGGATTGAGCGATGAAGACAGTGATGACAATAAGGAAGATGCACCCATATCTAGATTCAAGAACAAAATTAAATGGAATCCCCCGAAAAGTAAAAATGAAAATTTGGAATCATTCATTAATTTGGTTAAGTCGGACACAAATGCACTTGTCACAAATAAACGAAAACGTAACCTTTCAAAACAAGAAAGTGAAGCCTTGACGTCGCTTAAAAATCGTGACAATATTATTATTAAGCCTGCCGATAAAGGGAGTGCAGTAGTTGTTCTTAACAAAGACGACTACATTGCATAAGGAAATCGACAACTTGCTAACAAAAAAATTTACATAAAATTGTCTGAAGAATCTACGCCATCAATTACCCAAAATATTAAAGAAACACTCTCTGAAATGAATACGAAAAAACACATCGACAATGTTACTTATGAATATCTATTACTAAAGGAGGATTCGGATTCCAAAGCCGGTAGATTTTATCTCCTACCTAAACTGCATAAAAAAGGCGTGCCGGGAAGACCAATTGTTTCGGCAAATGATCATCCGACAGAAAAAATATCGGAATTGTCGATTTCAATCTCCGGACTCATGTACAACTACTTCATTCATACATACAGGACAGGATTATTTAAAAAAAAAATGGAGTCATTAAATCCCCTTCCTCAAAATACCATCTTAGTATCTATGGATGTATCTTCCTTATATACCAATATCCCTCAAAATGAGGCATAAGAACTTGTGAAAATGCATGGAACAGTCGAAAAGACCAATATCCTCCCACAAAATGTCTTGTAGAACTTGGTGGAATAAAACATCAGAACAACTTGAATTTTTTTTGCAGTGTTGTAATGAGTTCCATCCGTCTATCAAGTTTACTGCCGAGTCATCAACGGATAAAATTTGTTTTTTGGACACGACCACAATTTTACAAAAACGGAACCATGACATTTGATCTCCATACTAAAAAAAATAGACAGGCACCAATTTCTCTCTCCGAGAAGCTGCCACCCACCTCACTGTGCTAAAAGCATCCCTTTCAGTCCAGCAGTCCGCATCAAAAGAATTTGTTCAACGGAAAAAAAACAAACCCACAGACTCGGCGAACTCAGAAGCCATCTTGTTGCACGTGTTTATAAAGACCAAAATATTTCAACATCTTTTGAGAAGGTAAAAAATATTGACAGAGCTAATCTTCTGGAGTACAAAGAAAAAAATGCAACAGAACGGATTCCCCTTGTACTTACATACCATCCAGACCTAAAGCCGATCCCAAGAGTTATACGTAAACTGGAACCTTATAGAAAATGATCCCTTTTTGACTAAATCTTTAAAGCCCCGCCGTTAACATCTTTTCGTAGAACAAGAAATATAAAAGACATCCTTGTTACAGCTAAAATAAAAAAAGCCTCAATCAACAACAGGATGCTACAGGCCTTGCGGCAGAAGTAACTGTGCTCGCTGCCGAGCTGCCAATACCGAAAAAACATTTTCTAGCACTGTTACTGGGCAACAATACACCATTAATGCGAACTCGAACTGTAAATCTAAAAACACTGTTTATGTCCTCACATGCCAGTCTTACAAACTACAGTATGGTGGAGAATCGGGGGACAACTTTAACAGACGATTTAACAATCATCGTTCGTTCAGTGTGAAAGAAAGGGACTGTCTTCTTACCAGACATTTTTTAAGAAATGGGCATCGGTTTGAGGACATTACATTTCAGATCATTGAATGTAATTCATCTTGGGACAAAGAAGCCCGAAAACTCAGAGAGAGATTTTGGATATACCAGCTCAGATCACTTGAGCCTGATGGACTTAATGAAAAAGACGAGAAACGTTTTAACAAGTAAATGCAATAGATTTAAATTCACTTTTTATTTATTTTTTTTGAAGTATTACATTAACATTGTTATTTTACATACAGAGACTAATTTATCAGTTTAATATGTACACGTTTCTCAGTAGATTATACACCTATTATTGTTATACATTAAAAAATATTTGTGGTTAATATGTTTTACATCAAATGAACGATGCACTTATACCAACAAAAATATTTTTCAGATATTTCAAATGTCCAGCCTCGCCTGAAAAATATTCTTCGTGAATCGATAATTAGCAGACAAACTAATATACATATACATATAATTCGTGGAATTTTAACCAGAGAAGATCCAAAGAAAGCTATTGGACCCAGTCTTCACATCAGGGTTATAGATCAATAAATGCATATAATACCAGCGTTAAAAAAATTAAGAAAATATTGCAGTAAATGTTATGTACAAACACCAGCAAATATTTTTTACATCACTAATTGAGGTCACGCCTTCAGTCTCCGAAATGTAGTTTACCTATTTAATTAAGTTTTGTAGTGTAGTTTTTTGTAAATAGTTTATTGTTTTATTATATATTTTGTTGTTTTGAGAAAGACTCGGATAGAGTTGAAATATAAACAGTATTTAAACTAGTGCTATTCACATTGTTCATAATGAAATATATATATATATATATATTACAATCTTCCGGTGGTTTCCACTTGCTTTGAACCTTTGCCTAATGAACTTTTGCTCTTGGCAATTACGTTTGGTACTTTGTTATTACTCCAGTTAACACCTATAATGAAGTTGTCGACCGATTTCTAGGGGTATAAGGTGTTCAAATTAAAAAAAATAATCAAAGTAGTTGTAACAGAAATATGAAACAGTAGAATGTCAATAACCTGCATCGCTCACATGGACAATTGGTGATACATGTAGTCAAATAAACTTCTATGTTTAAAGGGTCTTATTTTCAAACTATGTTAAGAAACCCCTATGTTAAATGTCCCAATATTTAACCGTTTCTCCACTGCCTGCCATCTTAGATAAGTTATGGATCTGCAGTACATAATTTTAAAGAAAACTATTGTGCCAAAGTTTCTAACTGTCTCATTGGTTTCAGGAGAGAAGATGTTTGAATGTACTCAAAAGGTGCACACTTGAAAGACATCTGTAATGAAGGGAACCATTTCAGAATTATTGTTATTAAGTTTGACTCTAATTTACCTAGTTGTTTCAGAGGAAAATATCTGTTTGTATGTTATTTAGATAGGATCAAATATTTGAAAAATTATCCATGATTGCCCCCATTTGGGATGAGGGATTGGCACAAAAAATTAATTGTTTATAATTAGGTACCAGGTTTATAAAGCACAGAGTAACTACAGTGGAACTTTGCTCGAACACCTAAGGGACCATTGAAAACAGGTCGAGTACACGGGGTGTTCAAGATATCGAGGTCTAACTATATTTAAACTTGAACAAAGGGATCACAAAAAGGGTTTGAGACATCCAGGGTGTTCCAGTTATTGCAGTTCGAGCCATCAAAGTTCTACTGTTCTACTAAGCTTCTAATAAAAGGTGCAAAGCTTAATGATTCAAGGTATATTCGAAATCAACTGTTATTTCTTGTTCATTGAATATATAAAATGCATGGAGTAAGTTATTTAGGTACAAAATATTTTTGTGCTTTTTTATTGGCAAGCAAATTGATATGAAAATCAATTTATATTTAAAATAAATTAAAGATTCTTTTTTCACTTCCTTTTCCATGTAAAATGAATAATACTAAAAGATTTTTTTTTGGAAAATGTCCATTATTTTTTTTTTAAATAAACTGAAATGAGAATCTTTGAAGTTAAATCTTTAAGGGTTAACAAGACAATCAAAATGACAATTAACACAGCCAAATATTTCCCAGGCAATTGAGAGGTACAATAATTACCCTATGTGAAGTCCCGTAATCCTCACTTATGAGTACCTACAGAATTCTATGATTTCATAAGGCACACTGCCTTTTGCAGTCATTAAGGACCTTGAGTAATTAACAAAACTAGTAATGTCTGATTTGCCTCAAAGATAAAATCGAAGTTCAAAGCTTCTAAAGTTTCACAAAAAGTCTTTGAAGGGTAAAATATCCAGATTTTGTTGACAATGTCAACATGTGGTCATAACACAAGAAATTAAGGAACTAAATCGGGGTAAATATTTTCAATAAAACTGCCAAACCAAAAATTATTTGAAAGTAAATTTTAAATTCCAGCTTCCTAGTAAATGTATGCAAAAATGCACTAATTGCCAATCTAACGAATTTGTTTCTTTCGAAAGAAGGCGTAAATTTTGTTCATATGTCGGGTCATTTTCTGAATATGCTCAAATGTTGTCGAAAATAATTTAAGGTGGTCTCTGGTACGTGTACTTATTAGATATAAAATAAATATATGCCACATTTGTATGTTTTCTGACTTATTAGCAGTCGAACATGGCTGTAAATAGCCTTTTGTGTCCATTTTAGCAATTTCACAGTGTTTGAGGAGATGGTACTACTCAAAGAACACTGAGAACCAAAACCAATTATTTGGTGGTAACGTATAAACATCTGCCCTTCCAAATGGAATTGAGTTTATTTTGGTTTTGGATGTCCTATACAACGAATTTTAACAAAAACCTACAAAAATTGTCAAAATCTGCCAAAACTGCATGCAAGTGAAAAGTTCAGTGGCTGAATCTTTTATCCAAATGTACGAAAATGCATTTGAATTGATTTTGTCGTGATAGTGTATACTACAGATGATCTGTTAAAGCAGTTTTCGAACAGATTTAATGTATTCTCATTAGTATGCCAAATGAAATAAATTCACGGTTAAAGGGCCATACCTCTTTTCGACCAATGATTTTCTTTGTCATTTGAAATCCAACATTGGTGTTTCTCGGAAAAATGTTCATGTCATTCTTGTAGACAATAATTGAAGCCTTTCTGCCTCGGAACTGCTACCCTTTTGTTTTTACTTTTTAGTTATTTTGCAGTTTATTTCTAGTGTTAATTTTTATGTTGCTTTCTCTATATACCTATGTTTTTTATCAATAGTGCTTTATATACTTAGTGCTGCTTTGCTTTGGATGTTTTTTGTGTGTCTTGACATGTATGTGTTGTGAATGTTTGTCTTTGTAATATTCATATGCATGACTCATTGTTTTATTGTTGTTTGTTTTTATAATATCAAGTCGGGTTAAGAGTTCTTAAGAGCTCTTGTTTGTATGTTGATTGTATATATGATTCCGACTCTAAATAAAATTTACTTACTTACTTTACTTACTTACTTACTATGCTGCAGAAAGAAAAAAAATCTCCAAATTATAAGATAATATCGCGTGATATTTTTTTCATTTGGCACCAGTACGCATCCGTATAAGACAAAGCTAACTATTTTAATGCTTGTTTCATGTATTTTGTCAAGAATCATAAAGAATCTAATAATTTGGCAGCACTACATAAGCGTAATCTCACGAAGCAATTACACATGAGCAAGTATCCCAAGCCTTTTCAAAAATACAAGAAACCGTAGCATATTTAGCGATATCAAGTTTCATAACCTACATGAACTCCGTATTGTTTGAGACCGAGTGTATCGGCAGGGTTTTCGTCTCCTATGCATAACAAGTCATGAAAGAAATGAAGTATTCAAAGCAAAAACGGAAACAGTTAAAATCGATTGATAAACTTTTTTGCTTGACATCGTTCGATCAAAAATATCATAACTACTGCAAATTTAAGAAATCGTGACAAAATTCTCATTGATTTATTTTTTATGATATTCATGTTCAAAATATTGAATCAAAGTCTACAGAAATAAAGAAAAAGAAAAGAAAAAGCAATACTTTTTGTGTGGAAATCAGGAAGAATCGAATTATGGCCAAGTTTAGTTCCCCTTCTTTTTGGAAGCATAAAAAGAAAACGGTAATTAGAAGATACCGAATATCCCTTATTAATATCCGTACAGCAGTTTGACGAGATACCGATAGTCAAGAGATACTTCTTTTATATAATAGAACTATCTTTATTTCTGGATATGAAATATAGTACTTTTCTAAACAAATGTATATATAAGCTGCTACTAAATTTGCACAACGCCAAGACACCAATTAAGCCAATTAAACTTCACGCCAAATTACAATGTAATACTGCAAATGCAGATTTCAAAAATTCGACCCTGACGTTCTCAAGAACAAGCAGAGTAAAATTAAATAAAGGGCTACGCCTAGCGCAGCATGATACGACCGCAGCATGTCGTCCACTGAAATTTGAAAAAGTGTAATTTAAAGTGAGTATGGACATAGGAAAGAGCTTGACACAATAATTAGATGGACACAATAAGGAGATTGACCAAGTAATTAGCTGGACACAAACTAGGGAAGATAAAAATTAGCCCTTATGGCTCCTTATGATTCCTCTTTGACCCTTTATAGCTCGGAAACGGTAAGAGCTACGTCCAATCCATTGACATGCTGCTAAAAGCTTATATCAAGAGAAATCAAAAGGAAAAAATTCCATCAAAATCTGATCAAAAATAAAATTGCATATTATTTTGAAAAAAATTGCAATTTTGGCCCCTTAGACCCCTTATAGATAGGAAACAGTAAGACCTATGCCAAATCCATTGACATACCACTGAAAGCTTATATCAAGAGGAATCCAAAGAAAAAAATCCCAACGAAATGCGATGAAAAATAAAAATTTTAGGTAATCTGCAAATTTGCAGTTTTGGTCCCTGTGAACCCTTATAGCTCGGAAACGGTAAGAACTACGCCAAATCCGTTTTACATACTACTGAAAGCTTACATTAAGAGGAATCCAAAGAAAAAAATCCCATTGAAATCAAATGAAAAATAAAAATTTTAGGTTATCTGAAAATTTACCATTTTGGCCCCCCTTCGGCCCCTCATAGCTCGGAAACGGTAAGAGCTACGCCAAATCCATCGACATACTACTGAAAGCTTATATCAAGAGGAATCCAAAGAAAAAAATCCCATGGAAATCCGATGAAAAATAAAAATTTTAGGTTATCTGTAAATTTACGATTTTGGCCCCCTTCGGCCCCTCATAGCTGGGTAAGGAAACAAGTTACCAAAAATGTAATAGAAGAGCGCTATGATAATTTTTCATAAGGAATCCTTTGGAAAAAAATGCATCGAAATCGGACTAAAAATAAAAAACTGAAATTTTTGAAAATCGCCCCTTTTGGGCCCCATTTATCTCGTGAACGGTAGATGCCACATGAAATCCGTTGGCATAAATCAGATTGGAAATTTTCTAAGGAGTTTACTGAAAGAAACCCCATCAAAATCCGATAAATAATAAAGATTCTACAGTCAAATATGTGAAAACAACCAATTTAACCCCTTTTGGCCCCTTTTTCTAAAACAGGCGGGGCTCGGAACATAAAATTATAGCCTGGGCTAAAGCATGTGCCAAGAAACATCATATTAAATTTGAAAATGATCCGTTCACTGGAACCAAAGTTATACTGTCCACAGACACAAAAATACCCAATTTTACCCCTTTTTGGCCCCTTTTTCTAAAACGGGTGGGGCCACAAACCCGAAATTTTTGCGGTCGTATAAAAATGAAGGATACATTTTCAACAAAAACACTTCATGCTATGCAATTCTTTGAGACAAAACGAAAGTAAACGGAGATAATACATTGTGCATAAGAGCCGGGAGTCGGGTAACTTCCCCCATACACTTCATTTCTTCCAGGCTATTCTAGAAAAACCTATAGTTCCTATTTCCATAAATTTACATGAAAGGTAAAAAAAAATCTCCAAGCAATAAAACCATGGAAATAAAAAGCAAAGAACAAAGCTTTTATTTTTATGTTTCATGAATTATTGTGTAGGCTCAGATAAATATGTAAAATGCCATCAAATGTCTTAAATATAGAAGATTTCTTCTACCTCTTCAAAATGTTAACAGTGAATGTGCCACCTGAGTTGAATTAAAGTAATGAGAATATCGTAAAAGTGTATTGTATCAGTAGAACGTATTGAAAGGTTGACATTAAACAAGAAAAAAATAATAGGTTAATGCGCTTGATTCTTAGATACAAGTGAAGGAGTAATGATAATTTTCTAAACTTTTGTCAAACATTCCTTATAAGAACATGCTTTTAGAATATAACGTGGAAAGCTTGTCTTCATTGGCAAAATGTTTTACATGTTATGATATGGAAAAAGACGGAGGAGTCCGAAATCAACGGCGGCAACAACCTTTCAGATGAAACTTTCAACACATATTTTGTACATTTTTGTCAATGAAACAGTAGAATACCTAAGGAACAGAGGACGAGTTAAATACAAAAATTAAGAGAATAGTCCAGAGACAAAGCGAAAACGAGAAAAGAGAAAAAGAAAAATTTGAAACAGCCATAAATAGGCCTTATAACTGTTTATGGGACGAAAGTAACTGAAGGCTGTGTAAATTTTTTGTATGAATTAATCAAAATATATAATTAGCTAGAGGTGTAATTTCTCCTTATTTGGATTAACTTCTTGGTCCGTGAAATTTTCGTTCTCAATCTAAATTCTCTTTGGTTAATTCTTTTCTTTGTTCTATTTAAAAAAAAATCGATATTTTTTTCGTATTTGAATTTTGGACTGTTAAGTAAGATTTTGAAACATGACGACGTTCCCTCTCTTCTACTTGAGATCTATAGTCATCTCAGGTGATTGTAGTCAGCTCCTACATAACCAGTTTCGTCGTGTAGGGATGATTTTCATGCGATAAAAAGATGATTTATGTAAAAATTTACCTTGTGTTTTTTTTTAATTTTTGGCGGCCTTTTAAAGGCATGACGGACTTTTTGTGCCAAAAATATTAATTTATTCATATTTAATCATTTATCTATATGTATTTATTATATAATTTATTATATGTTTATTTATATAGATAAATGCCATAATCAACTTGATAGTCTTTCTTTTATATAACGCCTAGTCTTGCTAATTTGTAAATTTTGTATTAATTAATCAAAATACATAATTAGCTAGAGGTGTAATTTCTCCTAATTTGGTTTACTTCTTGATCCGTGAAATTTTCGTTCACAATCTAAATTCTCATTGGCTAATTCTTTTCTTTGTTGTATTTAAAAAAATCGATATTTTTTTCGTATTTGAATTTTGGACTGTTCAATAATATTTTGAAACATCCACCCTCCCACCTCTTTTTGTAATTTATTTTTGCTCAACGTTACATGAAGTCAGTGAGTTCTTGATGTGGCGGACTTTTTGTGTCAAAAATATTAATTTATACATATTTAATTTATTTATATGTATTTATTATTTATTGTTATCATAAAAAACTAATTGTATTTATTATTATTATCAATATAATTTATTATATGTTTATTTATATAGATAAATGCGATAATCAACTTTATAGTCTTTCTTTTACAGAACGCCTAGTCTTGCTAATTAACATATTTATGACTCAGCGCTGGGACAGCGACTTGCTCCATCAAAACATTACCTGATTGACAGTAGCGAATAAACCCTAGAGAGGTAGATATATTGCTACTTAGAAATGGAAAGTTCACAATTGGGAAGATAAAACGTCACATTTGCTATATCGTTCGCTTGATTTCATACGACCATTTTCGTCAAGGAATTGTTGATATTCTTCAGCTATTTGATATGACAAAAAAATTTGATGACCCATGTATATATTTGACCATGTTTCCGAATTTAGAAACTTGAATTGAGAGAAGCTAAAACACGATAAAATGATCCAGTTATAACGTTTCTTATCTGTAAATCTATACTGATTAAACAGAGGAAAGATGTAAGAGGTTTGTTCCAATATATTAAGTCTCGTCTGTATCAAAGTCTTTAACTCGCAACTGTGTGTGAGTAAATGCCACTCGAAGTAATGACTTAACACCACTAGCCCTCAAAGTTTTGTTTGTATTCATGCAATTTTTGAACATGTGGGAAATTAAGTAATCTTGCGAACAACCGAATAGTGCAGCAGCGATGACAATCGGAAAAGCATAAAGGGAAAATCATTATTGAAACATTCTTAACCATCAAAACACATGCGCTATGATGGTTAACGTTTCATAAAATTATTTAAGACACTAAAAATTATCATGAGCAGGACCGAATTAAGCAATCACCAAACACGAATAATAAGAGGAGTGAACAAAAAGCTTTATTAAGATTTATCAATACTAATACATAATGCCTTCGGTTGGTGCATATTGCGAAATGCGAGTCGGACTTGATTTTCAAGCAGAAATATTCTTTTTTCGGCTTTCATTGTGATGTCATAATGAATTAACAAATATAAAGCGTCATATTTTAACGCGGATTAGCTCTTCCAAGGAAATATTTCCGTAAAGTACATAAAATACCTCCCTGACATATAGATTTTTTCAGACAAACATATAGATGAAAAATTTTAAAAAATCAATCTGATAGGGACTTCATTTAAAAGCATGTGCTCAGAGATCTCTTCAGAATCATTCTTTGTAAAAACTGAAAAACACTGAATTTTGTATGCATGTAGTTTTCAAAGCCTGATACGAAAAACATTAAATGGCATATCATTTTTATTTTTTTTTAATTCTATACTATTATATTTGAAAAAACACTGAATTTGGTATACATGTAGTTTTCAAAGCCTGATAACAGAAAACATGATAAATGGCATATCATTTTTATTTTTTTTAATTCTATACATATTATATTTGAAACAAATGATGTAAGAACTACAAAATATCTAAAAATTATGAAATTCTGTCTGAGATCTTTTTATGCTCATTTTACCTTGAATAAATTGATTTTATTTGATTGCCGTAATTAAATGCAATCAAAACCACACATGTAACATCATTGTCAAAATGGTCTCATCCACAAAAAAATCAAACATAAATTGTTTCTTTCTCTGAGTGATATGTCTATCTAATGCTTGTTTCGACCGACTAGTTCCGCCAATATAAAGTGTGTCAGACAAGAATCTTTGAACACAAAATATTTCATGGATCACTAAAATGAAATAATAATAAAATAGATAAAGTTAATCAATTTACTGACGTTTGACATTATACTGAAGAATAAGAGTAATACGTTAAATAAATATTATACTCCGGCGAATAAGGAACCAGATCAAAAGTTCAATATCGGGTTAAAACGTAATTCATATATTTATTCATGAACTTCGGCCAACACTCTTTAAAATTACTTTAGAAAAAACATTGAATGCATTGATATTTGACGAGTTCGTTCATTGTAGATGAGGATCAGCACACAGAAATATTGTTTGGATTTGGTCTTGTATATAGTGGGTAATCTAAGTAGTTGCCCCTCTTTCTCCTCTTGATTGCATAATAATGTTTTCTTAAGTTATGCATTTTTAGGTTATCTCCGTAAACCAAGTTAGTTATATATGCTTAAAGAGGAGACAATTCGTATATCAATATCAAAAGAGGCTATTGATATGCTAATTAAAATTATCTCCATTTTGGCAATATATAACCAGCTTGGTACATAGGGATAAACGACAAAAGTTTCTTTTTATGACCTTTAATGTTCATTTATGTACTTGAATAACTATTTTTTTCTGCTCTGTAAAGTAATACTTTTTTAACCACAGAATTTAATGAGGTAGTTCGATCTTTTGTCAATTTTGGTCTACACTAGAATCCGGATCAAAAGCGACCAATGAGATTTATCGAAATACCAGTCTTTGACGTCACACTAATTATAGGGTGACAAGACTCGGGTAGACTTTTACTCTTTTTTGACAAGACATGCCAAATGCATACTCTTTCAGTACAATAGTTCGATCTTGCTATCGTTGAACAATTGTTATTGTAATACCTCGGTATGTATTTCCTTGTCAAATTGTTGATTTAATATATTTACTATTTTTTCAAAATTGCCACAAATAGACATTTTACCGGTCAATAGTTTCACCGCGATGATGACCAGTTACTGGTCATTAAATAGGACGATGAATTATTTACTGATGACGTCACATTGATACTTTTGATGTTAGATTTCGGAATAATAACAAACCTATGAACAATAGCAAGTTTATGGTTTCCCTCGACACCAACTTATCCCTCTGCTTTGCATAAGAAAAAGTTGCGTCTCGAAAAACCATAAACTTGCTATTGTCCTCATAGCCAGAAAATAGGCGTATACTATTGTTGTGGGTCCAACTGCCTCAATGTAATATGTTTTTAAACACGTGTCCAACAAAAACAAAATTTACTGTTATAAATGCAACTTGGGATTTTTTTTTGTATTGTGAAATCATTGGGTCGATGCCATTTCTGGTGAACCAGAGATTTCCGAACGTATTTACCAGCCCAATAATCAGACTTGTCTGGCATGAAATTTTACCTTGCGTTTTATAGAAATTTACAGTTTTCATTCCGTGCATGGCTCTTGTTGGATGGCCTTGGTACTAAATTTTGCCTTTTTATTTCGATAGTTTTGGCCATCAGTACTTCTTTTCTGACAATTTTTGGAGTTTGGATTTCCATGTTGTTTGATTCTAATGCTACTGATGAGAGGTCTCCCTTGAAACACGTTTACAGCATAACAAAAATTACTGTTTATAATGTAACTTAAGTATTTTTTTTTTACTTTAACCGCTTTCAAAAACAGCTTTCGCTACAACGAGCTCTAGTGGATACTAAACTGTTGAGATAACAAATGTTGATTTGTTTTGGATACAATCATCAGACTGCATTATCTATTTCTACATTTTGGGAAAGCAAAAACAATAAAAGAGCTGTTCTGCAATAGTTTTCTGTGTGAAAATAAAATAACTCGTATTTTTTAGTTGTTTGCCATGATGAATTTTATTAGTAATGTAAACATTAGAATAGGATATCTAAAATCTATTGAATACAAATATTTCATACCTCGACTCTTCGTTCTTGTTCTGCAATATCGAATGCGATGAAAGATTTGTTACTCCTTCTGTCCGGTTGTTTTCGTCACTAATGAATGCGCATTTTGTTAGATTTCCTAAATTTAAAGCAGACATTTCAACAATATACTTTGAGTGTCTTCAAATATGAGATTTATTTGTATGATATTTAGAAACAGGGGCAATGCAAGAATCAGCAAGTAATGCCGCCTATTTCGTGCCGAACAAATTAATTTAAATATCTTAAAAAGAGTTGAAGATAAAATGTACCAAAAACCCCGGAAATTGATCCTCACTGTTTTTGTCAGTTATAGGATATCTGTTACCCGTCAGCTGCTTCGAAAGTGAATTCAAGAATTAATATTAATGCAAATGCATTAAACGATATGAACTTATATAATTATATCTGTAATGATTGAATACATTTCGATGTTGAGTGAATGTTGGTACCATACATTCGAAGTATTAATACACAGAAGGCCGTGATCTTGGTGGTAAAGGCATGAAACAACATTTCAATTTATACTCTATGAATATATTTTGATTTATGTGCCCATTTTAGAAAAGCCGTACGAGTAATGGACATATTAAAAAAAAAAGCTGTCACCCATTTCCGTTTTTGATGACATTTTACTTTATATCATTTACTATCAAATCGTTCTTACTTTCTTTAAATTCTAAAAAAAGATAAAATGCTTAATAAAAAATTTCAATGTTGAGTGAATGTCGGTGCCATACATTCGAAGTATTAATACACAGAAGGCCGTGATCTTGGTGGTAAAGGCATGAAACAACATTTCAATTTATACTCTATGAATATATTTTGATTTATGTGCCCATTTTAGAAAAGCCGTAGGAGTAATGGACAAATTAAAAAAAAAGTTGTCATCCATTTCCGCTTTTGACGACATTTTACTTTATATCATTTACTATCAAATCGTTTTTTTCTTTCTTTAAATTCTAAAAAAGGATAAAATGCTTAATAAAAAATTTCCTACCTAAATAAAAGTTAAGGTAAAAAAGGCAGGTAACCCAATTCCCCAAGAGATTGGAGTGACAAAATTGCTCAAAATTAGTATCGCACTTGCTGGCCTTCAAGGGCATGTATTGTGGTTTCTGTATGCTGCAATTTATTAATTAAAAATTATGCTTTTCTGTTCATAATTTAGAAAAACATAACACGATAAAAAGGGGCGAATTAAATTTGAATGTAAATAAGTATGTACATGTGTCTTAATTTATATTGTCGATTAAAAAATGTTTTTTCAAGATATTGAAGGTACAAAGAGAAAAACAAATTATAAAATAGTCAAACAAAAAGAACGACATAATGATAAAAAAAAAATAAAAATAAAATAAAAATAAAAATGACCCCTACAGTCAAATGTCACAATTTACAGCCAAATGCAACTGTACGGACACATACATTTTAAACTTACCATTACAAGAATACTATGTTGTACGAAGTTTTTCAATTGAAATTTCATATGTTTATTTAAACGTATTTATTTTGCATATTTATTGCAAATTTGATCAGACACAAGTTATAAAAACCTTATATGTTAGTAGGCTTGATATCAAAGTCAACGGAAATTATGTCCTTAGCTAGCTGTCAGTAAGTACGAGTATTTGTCCTGATAGTACCCGTGTGTATTGTCTTCATGTTTTATGGTTATCATAGTAAAGGTACATGTCCTGATCAGTTTTGATTTTTTTCTAGTATGATTTTTATTGTGAGTCTTTTTTGTATTTATTTTTAGCAATTCATCACGCTTTTTGGATCCAAGAAAACGAGTTTAACCCAAACTCAATTTTTGCGCCGGTCCCAAGTCAGGAATATGTTGGTCATTGGCTTTTCCTTGCCTTCTTTTAATTTCAGTTTCCTGATATTCGGGCTATTGGATGTGATTTGCTTCCATTAATTTTTTCACATTTTAACTTTTGGGCCATTTAGAGTTTGCTTTATGGTGTGAGGTTCTTCACTGTGTTGAAGACCGTATGGTGACCCCTAGATGCCCTGTTTTTGGTCTTTTCAACCTTGAGATGGTACAAATGTATGTTGTCTCCCTGACATAAACCACATTTCCTCTCTTTTTCATTTTAACTGGAGATCATGAATCCCCTCGCAAAATGACTTATGTCGCCTCCGGGGATCGAACCCGCGGGACCTTTTACACTCCAGCCAACAGCCTTACCGAGTGAGCTAAAGAATTGTTCTATTAGCTCAGTTAAATTACTGGCTGTTTTAATCTACCTAATACACTTCAGGTAGGCTGTCCTGTAACGTATACACACTTTTGTGACTTACACCAATAAACATTGAAACACTTTGTATTAATTTTTGATCATTTTTTTATCATAACATATTATGATGCTTTTTTATTGTGATAAAGGGTTAATGTTCACATGTTAGTACATAAGGCCTAATGAGGGGGGGGGGGG
>MJUU01042203.1:111359-134411 GCA_002080025.1 Modiolus philippinarum | reverse complement strand
AAAAAAAAAAAAAAAAAGAAAATAATTGGTCTATGAAATTCAAATGTTTTGATTTGATAA
Organism: Modiolus philippinarum; assembly: GCA_002080025.1. Lineage (NCBI taxonomy): Eukaryota > Metazoa > Mollusca > Bivalvia > Mytilida > Modiolidae > Modiolus > Modiolus philippinarum. Next base: position 134,351 of record MJUU01042203.1, on the reverse strand, counting down.
GTACTGAAGAGACATAGGTTGTTGAAATGGTCACACGCAGAAAAAACATTCACAGTAACCTAGGTATTTTGTTATTTAGAGAAACTTGACACGTATTCTTAAACCATGAAATCCTGTAAAGACAAAGTAACACTTCCGGTAAAATATATATATAAAGTGTAGATTTTTTAAATGCAGAACACATGCAAAGACCAAGGTTCCAATGTCAACTACTTTGGTAAACTCATTATTTAAGTTTTCAATGTCAAACAGATAAGCAGACAGGCAGACATACAGACAGACCGAAGGCATAACAAGAGGCTTACAAGAACATGTGATGCTCACCTGGACCATGGCTGACATAGAGAAATAAATGGCAGTTCAAAAAGGGTCCAATGTTAAACTATTTCACTGCTGGAGGTTACTTTGGATTGGATACATACAATTTGAAGGGCCTTGCATGGACTTTTGAGATCAAGTTTAAAATTAATTCGATAAGTGGTTAAAGTGATCATTTTTTTTTAATAGAATCTAATAAAAAAATATGGTAGCAATCAATATCGAATAGGTATGGATCTGCAGGATACCTTCTCTGTGGGGAACCTTCTAAGGACTATCATGACTAAGTTTGGTTATACGTTTGTTTTGTTTAGTATTTTCGGAGATTATTGCTGGTAGCCAAATTGGATGAGGTGTGACCTATCGGATATCTTTATTGGAAGGTACCATCAAAGTACAATTGAGACAAAGAGTGGTTCCAATTGGACGAGTTGTTTCTGAGAAGATCTTTGAATGTGTTTTCCATTTACAACCAATGTAGACCACCTTTCAAAAATAATTTAGCATGAATTTCCCTTATAACCTAAGTAATACATATGCAAATGCTGTTAAAATCATAACATAACAAGGCCCCTTTCAAAAGATATATGGACACGTGTCCTCCATATTAACTAGTTTAAACATGCATATTTCTGAAAAAAAAAAACATAAAATATAGCAAAATACATGACGACCGAAAGCTTCATCATCCAATACAACTCATTTCAGACCATGCACTTGAAAATTTTGAATTTAATTTAGGTAACAAATATTGCTGAAATTACAACATTTAGAGTCCCCCTTTTAAATGGTTATGTGCAGAGGTTCCGATTATAATTCTAATTAATACATATTGCTGAAATTCTAAAAAAAAAGAAAAAAAAAAGAAAAGAAAAACACCATAGGTAGCAGAATACCTTTTTCTCTAAAATCTTAGTTTTTCTTATTCGGTTACCGTGGCAACAGAGAGCTCCTCCATCTATTACTATCCATTTCAGACCACAAATAAAAAATAAAAAAATTGGGAAGGGATTCCCAAATCATATGTACAAAATGTATAATGTATAAAACGTTTGTAAAAAAAATGGCGGAGATCCCACCATAATCTAGTTCATATATATTGCCGTACTCTTTAAAAATCTGTAGCAAAATATTTTCCTAAATTTACAGTGTTCTGGTTTAGTTTTCAGAGCAACTGAAAGCTCCACTATCCATTAAAACCCGTTTCAAACCATCATTAAAAAAAAAAAAAAGACAAAAACAAAACAAACACACACACACACACAAAATTACTGGCTGAGACTCCCCTTACAATTTAGGATAAAGAATGCCTGAAATGTGTTGACTCAAACAAATTTGTTGCCCTTATCAATTGCAGAAATCATGTCATGTTTGAAAAAAAAGCTGAAAGTTTTAACATTGATGATAATCCCTAAAAATAATTAACCTTTAAGAATTTCAGAAAAATAGATATTTTTTTTAAAATTCTTATATCTTATTCTAAACATTATACATTTTACCTTAAAACACGTACTGAATGTTCGATGTTTACCATCCACGATCACCCACTCACAAGTTTACATAGCAACAAATGATGAAGGTGCAGAAAATAACATTAATGAAATAAAAGGGACAACAGGAAACATCTACAATGGCTGAAAGACAACCCAGTATTCAACAACCTACGAAATGTCTGGGGATAAGGATAGTACAAAAAGAACAGCGCACTCAAACTTCACAATAGCTGTGATCTGCCTATATTGTTATATGTGTCTGATTGTTGGAGGATTGCAGAAAGGAACAAACACAAACTGTCAACTCTGTACAAAAATAGTTTGAGGAAGATCATAGAAATATTTTAGTCGCATAAAATCAGTAACAAGGACCTCCCAAACAGACACAAACAAGAAGACATGACATTATAATAAACGAAAATGAAATGGTTACTGTAAAAGTAGTAATTTTCGCAGTGTACTAATTTTCGCTATTTTCGCGGTTGACAAAAGACCGCGAAAATAAGTACCCGCAAATACCTCAGAAACAATCATAAGGTACTCAGTTGATTCTAAACAACGCGAAAATTGATACCGGCGAATATGTTCCAGTTCAAGAAATCCCGAAAATTAGCAACCGCGAAAATTAATACGTTTACAGTATGTCATATCATAGAAAAGACCAAGATGGCATATGTAAAACTGCTCTCTTTTTGACACCTGAGGGAAAGAGTAAAAGAAAAAGACCAAAAACAATCTGGAGATGCACAGCTGAAGCTGAGACAAGAGAATATTAGAAGACCTAGGGTACATTATATAGGGTTGCAAGTGATAGACAAGGATGGAGAAACTCCGTTGTTGTCCTACACGACAGCAAATAAGAACATAGTGATTTTTCCCCACTAGAAATTTTTAACCTTTTAGTTTTATTATCAAATTTTTAAAATTACTACTTTTCGTTATATCTTTTTTAAAATTTAATCCTCCCAAAGTGTGTTGACACACATAATTTATCATACTGAGATAAACTGGTTTAATAAAAGTGAGATATTATGTTCCTGATTTTTTTCCGATTCGATTTATTAATTTACTTTACTGTTGTTTTCTGACGTCACTTTTAGCGTTTTGAATAGGACAAACTCAATCCCCGCAAAGCCAAAAAAAGTAAAATCCGCTGCCATCCTTTCAACTGATGCCACCAAAACGAAAAAGAAGGTTACCAGCAAAACTACAGCCTTCTAAAAAGGCGAAATCAAAACCAAAACAGTCATCAAATATGTTGGAAACCCAGGAACAGGCACCATCACAGAATGACCATGCTGGTTTGAACTCGGTTGGACACACCGCCCACGCACAAGAGGTTCCTTCAACATCAATTTCTTCAAACCGTAGACTAGATGAGGATACTGTGCTACAAAACACACAGGATGTTGAGACTCAAGCAGGTCCATCGCTGTTCCAACGGCAACCAGCCCTTCCTGTGCAGAGTTACAACGTGCCCAGAGCCAGTGACCAACAACCTGATATCGGTCTTATACCACATAACACATCTGGTATGTTTGTATATCCTCCTAATGTAGTCAGGGGTAACACAGGGACCACATCGGGGCTTAACTTGAGGTTGTAGATGACCAAGAGGGGTATGCTCCATCGTGTATTTCAAGCATAGTTGACCCGGTTAGTGCCCATATGCCCCTTAAGGTAAAGGAGAAAATATGGGCAGGGGAATATATAGATATGAGCATATTATTAAAATCAGCCAAAGATTTGGCGTCACAGTCTGAGCGGCGACCTGTCCGTGAAGGGCGGCTTGCTTACGGTAGTGCCTCAAAAACCGGGTACCATTTCAAACATTCACACATGGACATCCGCTTATATTATATTTATGGGAGTTATGCTTGAGAAATGGTCCAATAAAGGACAAATGTTCCTTAAATATATGTATATTACAAGGCTAGCTTCTACAAGGGGATACGGCTCTGGCTGGGCACTGAACGATGAGCAGTTTCGCCTCATTAAGGCACGTTGCCCACATTCTTCATGGCCCGACATTTGTTTATCGGAGATTGATTGATGCTACATGTAAGGTAAAAAAAGAGCACCATAGAATAAGAGTTTCGTATGAGATGCGTGAAGATATAAAAGTATGGATTCTATTTTTAGACCAGTATAATGCAGTTACAGTCATGTTCGATGATTTTTGGATTGCTAACGATGTTATTCAACTTTTTAAGGATAGTGCTGGAGAACAAAATAAGGGATTTGGAATTTATTTTCAGGGCAAATGGGCTCACAGTTGTTGGCCATTTGAATGGGCAGAAAATGTTCTTTTATCAGATATTACATTTTTAGAGCTATTTCCAGTTGTCGTTTCATTGTATATTTGGGGTGTACAACTCAAGAACAACAAGATACCATTTTAATGTGGATAATCAAGCAGTCGTTACCATTATCAACAAAAAGTCCTCAAAGTCAGGTAGAGTTATGACCCTTGTCAGAAAGTTAGTTTTTTTGCACTTTGAAATACAATATTATGATAAAGGCAGAACACATTCCGGGTAAGATAAATTTAATTGCTGACTCCTTATCCCGTTGTAATTTTCAGCGTTTCAGATCCCTTTGCCCAGAAGCAGATCAATGCAGCACTCCTATCCCAGACCATCTATAGAAGCTCTAAATATTCAGGCAAATCATCTTGTAAATAATTCGATGGCACAAAGAACCTGAAAACCCTACAAAACGGCAGCGGAATCGTTTAGCATTTTTAGGTCCTATTATAATCTAAAGGAAATTAGGCCTGTACCTCTAAGCGAATTGATTTACTATATCGCTTATCTCTCTTTAAAGGTTTTTCAGTCTCTATTTACTGAAGCTATTTAAGCTATTTACACAAAATCCGTTCGTTGCAAGATACTACCAAATCGTTTTTAGTTAGCAAATCATTATAGGGACTCAAAAGGGAAAATCCCCAAAAAATTGGACCCAAGAGTTCCGATTTCACTCGTTCTACTGAAACAACTGATCGCATCTCTTCAGTGTATTTGTTCCTCTACATATGAGTCGAGTTTGTTTTCATCAGCTTTCAGCCTTTGTTTCTTCGCGTTACTTCGTGTTGGAGAAATTGCCTCCGAAAGTAAAACCGATCCAGGGATTCACGTTATCCGACTTGTGGATGTTTCATTCGAAAGACGTAACTGGAACGAGGAACTCCATCTAAACATAAAAAATTCTAAAACAGATCAATATTGTTCAAATACGACGTTAATTATTCGCGAACAAAAAGACGAATCGTTTTGTCCCGTCCGCTTATTAAAACAATTTTTACATATCCGCCAACATTTCCAGCCCTACTTATAATTTATTCATACATTTTGACGGCTCGAACCTAACCCGTTATAAATTTTCCGCAGTTTAAAAAAAAAATCATTATGTTTTTGTGAGGTCAAAGGTCATTTCTGATCGCACTCTTTTAGAATAGAGGGTGCAACTGAAGCTCAACGTTTAGGCGTTGATGATGAAACTATTAAAAATTGGGGTCGCATCGGAAGCTTACACAAGATACATTCGTTTAAATTTCTAAGTAACTCGATCCATTTTTAATGTATTTTAGGCTCACGAACGATCTGGATTCTAGGATCATCCATAGAGTACTGGGCATAAAAAGAGCCTGCTTCTAGACCCGGGGAATTCAACATGGCTTACAGAGATCAGGTGGTTATATTGTTTGGCTTGGCGAAAGGGATATGACTTGCGGAGACTTCAGTAGGGTTATAAACAAAAAGTTAGGAGATAACCACCCTCCGAGCTTCTTGATAGTACAATTAGGGTCTAATGATTTGGGTTCTATCAAAACAGAAAGGCTGTTTAGTGACAAAGAATGTGACTTGCTTCGCTTACATGCCATGTTCCCAAATAGAGGGATTATTTGGTCCGAAATACTTATGAGGCGTTACTGGCACAACACCCAGTCTGGTAAAGCAATAGAGAAGGCTAGAAAGCGTGTAAATCTTAAGGCCAGAAACTTGGTCTTAAGTATTGGCGGGTGCGCTATAAGACACCTTAACATACGTTCAAACGAAAAGGATCTATATAGACATGATGGAACACATTTGTCTGCACTTGGTAATAAAATCTACCTCAATAACATACAGGGAGCTTTAGAGAAATTTATGTGCTCTTCAGGACCGACTATTTTTCCTGGTTAGTATTCAAAGAAATTGACCTAGGTGCGACTGAAGCTCGGAGGGGAGGTTTTTTGCTTTTGGTGGCAGGGAAATTTTGTTTGGCGGTGAGTGTGCATGCCCACTCATTTGGCGGGATGTGGCAAGATGAAAGTGGAACATGTCCCCAAGTTGTACGTTAGCTTATATTTTGGGTTTTCTTCTTTTGTGTTATCACAGAGTAGAGTTTGGGTCTTCTTTGAATGTACCAGAGAGACCGGTTTTTGAATTGGTACCAATTTCGAACTTTTTGTTCTCTTTGAATACAAATAATATTGATCAATTTAACGTGCAAACCAAAGAGTTCATGGGAGGAAATATTTGCAACCGTATCGGGGATCATGATCCATTATATCTCTCTATTTGGTGACGTACGGAGAGTATGGTAGCTTTCACTGCTTACCAGTGAAGCACAGGCTTGCCCAAATACAAGGTTCGGCGGTTTGTACCTTCGTCTTGCCTCTTCCTGCCTGCACAAAATTCATACTGCGGCCATGTTCATCCAAATACTCGTTAGGTTATTTTTGTCATAATAGGAGAAATATGGGGTAAAAAGTACGAGACAAATTACGTGAGTTCACGTGTACTTTATGTTTACTTGTTGCCCTTCATCTTGCAGTTGGAAATCGGGCTCGTAACGCTAATTTTGGGTTACAGTTAGGGAAATATGGAGTAAAATATACGAGACGAATTCGGTGAGTTCTTTTGTATACTTTATTGTTGTCCTTCATCTTATAGTGGTGACTGATTGGATTTTCAAAGTGAATATTGTTGTTCTTCATCTGAAAATGTGGTAACGGGCAGTGTTGTAACGATAGTGCAATAACATATGAATGGCGTTATATCAATGGGTATCGTTGGCTTTGGTGATTGTTGTTCAATCGAATCTTTAATTAATAAAAAGAATATATATGAATGATTAACTTTTGCGGCTTTAATTGATTTTTTATACCAAACATGTCAGTTTAGGCCTGAATGCGTTTTTACATTCAACCATAGGGTGTTAAAGGATTTTGACTGCAAGGTCAGCTCACTTAATACAATTATGAAAGGGAGATGTCCAGAAACAGAATTTGATTTGGTCTTGAATGATAGGTCAGCATAAAAGTAACATCTTTCGATAGACATGTCTTACAGGACATTCATGTATTGCTTATTTGTAATCCACAGGATGCAGTCCTAAAACTGTTTTTGTTCATATTTTCCTTCAGATCCTAGAACCAATTCAATAAGGTTCCGTGTTAAAGGAAATACATTGTCATAAAATTTGAAAGGAAAAAGAAATCATGTGTAGATTAACAAAGAATGTTGCATTGTGTCATATTCCTACAAAGAAACTGTCAGTAATTGATAAAGAAACATAAACAAATCAGTCACATCATCGGACCATTTGACCTCTTCAAGAAGGTCAAGCGGGGACACATTTCTTGAATCGACCTAAATGAAAACTGAGTTCTCGAATGGTAGTTCTTTGAATGATGGTTTGACACTAATTAACAACCTTAATCTAACCTCATGTAAAAATAATATTAATGCTTGTATTGTTTAAATCCAATTGTGAGGGTAAATAAGAAGTTGCGTTTACAAGGATACGGTCAAAACGACTATTATTCTTAATTTCAAGGAGGTATTACTCCAAGACAAATTGCACAGTGAAATATCCCAGAAAATATTCTCATCTACATATATCATGTCCCGGCTACATGCAAAGTTTCCATCAAACATTTTCTGGTGAGCTGCCCTTACAAGATGTGGCAGCCGTCAGACCACTCGACCACCTGCCGTATCACAATTTTAATAACCAGTTTTTGCAATGGGTACATGTAAACCTGGTTATGGGAGTTCGAGCTTTTCAGACGTATTCGAAATTCTCGGGTTTTATCCATTCAAATAACGTAAATATTTTTGTACATGGTTGATATTTTCTTGGTCATAGATCACGTTAAAGTACATAAAATAGACAATGTACAAAATTTTCTCAACTTCAAATTATATTTCCATATATAAGCAGCTAATGAAAAATGAAGGAAAACCCTAGAGAGAACGTTTTCCCGCCAAAATTTTGACGTCTTATATATCAAATATTCTTCAATGGATTTACAAAATGTATTATTTATCTGCTGAAGCGAAATATTAATACCTTAAAATATAATTACAATAGTGAAATGCTTTAATTAGTAGTTTCTTCTGGTGAAAAGGGTTTGCTTCGGAACGCCCTTTAACTCGCCAATGAAACTATAAAAATGAAGCAGTTAATCATTTAATCGAAACTTGACATATACTTTTTACAAACCTGCAGATAAAAGGGCTCCATTGAGGAAACCAGCGAATGATCCAAAAAGCAAAAGTAAGCCTTTAGATCCTCCTGAAATATGTATTTTTTTCATTTTTAGATGTTTATATTCAAAACCATTGAAAGAAAAAAACATACCTGTTAACATAAGCTAATGTAAAATGTAAAAAGAAACACTCAGTATTGGGTGGAAATGAACATCTTTATCATTTTAAGACGATGTGTAAGGTTGAGGAACATTAATGTCGAAGTTTTTACAAAACTAAGGATACAAGAAGCTATCCAAATCCTTTAATTTCAGTTTCCCTTTTATAGATGATGTTCTTTCATTGAACAGTCCTCAATTTAAGGATAACCATCATCTTATATACCCAAATGAACTCGAAATTAAAGAAACTACTGATATAACATCATCAGCATCATACCTGTACCTAGATCTCTATATTGACAACTCTGGATGTCTGAACACAAAACTTTACGACAAGCGTGATGGTTTCGATTTTCCATAAGTGAACTTCCCGCTTTTGAGTAGTAGTATTCCCACATTTCCGGCATATGGCGTGTACATTTCACAAATCATTTGCTATTGCCGTGCCTGTAGTTTGTACATCGATTTTGTCAACAGAACGAAATTACTGTTTCAAAAACTTTAACATCAAGGGTATGTTCAGTCACTTTTGCAATTGTTACTACAGAAGTTTTACGGTCGTCACCACGATTTGACAAACCGTTATAATGTTTTATTTCACAAATGAGAACAGATATCTTTGGGTAGATCCAGAGTTTTTTACCGGACTGACTAACACCGACTGTGACAAAACCGGACTTTCACTGGCAGTGTTACGGGTGCCACGCGTGGAGCAGATCATGCTTACCTTTCGGAGCACCTGATGATACATCAGTTTTTATAGAGGTTCACACTGCTAGTGCTTTAGTTTTGTGGCGTTCTTGTTCATTTTTGTTTATTGTTTTGTCTTTGTCATACTGCTTCAATTCGTGTTTGATGTGGATTGCCGTGATTTGGGATTTATGATTTTAGAATTCCTCCTTTCCACGTTCTTGCTTCGGTATTCATTTGCCGATGTATTCCCAAATCTACGAACAGAAATGAGTGACCATTTTGCCTCCATTCAAAAATGTAAAAGCTCCAATAATAAAGAAATAAATAAGGCAAGTTGTTTTAACATTTGTAGGAATTATATTCGTGATTATTGGAGCCCGATTGTTATGAGTGTCATGAAATCAAACCGGTATGAGTGTAAGCTTTGTAATGATGTTTCAAAAGTAAGTGAGAACCGAACTGTCAGTCAAAAGAACGAACAACCCATGGACAATGGCAACATCGGAAACACTTAGAAACAAGGGCAGCACTTTAGTACGGGACAAAAAAGAAAAAATGAAGACGCACATACAGATGGACAACACGGCCCCAATAAAAAAAAACCATGTGTGAGATCATGTGTACCGGTAGAGTAAGCATCTCTTGCATCTTATAAGACACCCGCCGTGTTAATGCCGGTAGTAAAGTCTAATTCGAGAGAGTAAAACAAACTTTAGTTGTAGAGAGAAAGATCTGTGTTCATCAACAGATATCCCATAGCAATCCACAAGCGACCGTAAAACTTCTGTTGTGATGACTTTTTTGTAACGTACCCTTGCTTAAGTAGTCTATTTGTAAGCAATTGAGCTATATCAAGGAAGTCACTGCAACGACCAAAAGCCCTTGAGTAGCGAATGAGTTGTGAGATGTAAACTCCATATGCTGGTGCTTTTGGAATGTTGCTACAAAGAAAAGGGAAGTTGACTTTTGGAAAGGTGAAGTCATCGTGTTTGTCATACAGCTTAGTTTGTAGTGTACATCTGTTGTCAATTTCAAGATGAAGGTCAAGGAATGAGGCCAATGTGGAAGTATCTGTAGTATCCTTAATTTCAAGCTCTTTTGGATAAATAAGATCAAGAAAACCACCAAAGCGAAGGTTGTTTAGTTATCAAATATCATTTATATAACGAAAGCTGAAATTAAAGGTCTAGGCCAGTTTTTTGTCTTAAATTGAAGAAGCCCTTTGAATGAATTCAGCCTCATAACAGTGGAGAAACAGATCGACTAAAAGAGATGCACAGTTTGTGCTTATTGGAATTCTGATGGTCTGTTGAAAAACAAGTCCTCAAAACTGGAACAAATATTGTCGATCAGAAACTCTAACATTTTTATCACTTCTTCCTCTGTGTATTTTTTCTGTAACTCTGAGTCGTATTTCACAAAGTATGCTTGTTCTCTGCCTATGACAATGTACCCCCGTTCTCCGTTCTTACTGGAGATACATCTATGAATTATATCTTTCAGCCGGGATTCAGTTGTTCATGAGGAATGGTAGTATAAAGTGTGGAGAATTCAAAAGTTTTAATGCTGTTAAAATGCAATAATGATCTTGAGTTTAGGATGTAAAGCAGATCTTTAGAGTTTTTAATATCCATATTTCATTTACATCACTTCTTGAAAAGCTAGTATCACAGTAATTTTGAAACCCCTCTTTTACGGCAGTCAAGATGAGGTTAAAAGCTTAGAAAAAGGTTTTGTGGAACATTTCGCAGATCCAGCGATATATGGGCATTTGTATAATTTTGGTACCCAGTTCAAGGAAGGGAGATCTGTGTCTTCATCTTTGGTTGAAATCCAAAAGGAGAGGCAAAACAGATTTATGGTTCTGTAATATCTCCCCTTAGACAAAGAAATAGCTGTGTAGGTTGGATTGCCCTGGGAGCTACAAATGCCTAGTTCTTTCTTTAAACATTCGATGTAAGGATTTTTTACATATGAAAATGATAGACCTAAAAGACCTAATAATTTAATAATGATTTAAGATCTTATTCAACATAGACCTAATAATTTTTAATAGGTCTATGGTTCAATTCATTTTTTTGAAAAAATTATGACTGCTAAAATTACATTTGAAAACAATTACAATCAATAATTTCATTAACAACAATATTTGAAAAATTCTAGATGAAACAACAGCAGTAGAATACCGAATAAATCTGTTAAAGATATATCAGATTGCTCAGATTTCATAACAAGCAGTTGGTGTACTTGGAACGCTGTTAATAGATAGGACTCCAAGCAAGATGGCGATTTCCATACCGTGTATACAAATCCTTTTTCTAATGCTGCAATGTTGGGGATTCAGTGAATGAACAATTTGCGCATGTGTTATAACATGGCTTTTTTCAAAGCAAAAGAAAAGCGTCAAATTAGCAGCAATCAATAGATATGGAGTAAATGCACATGAGGCAAAGTCTCTTAAGATATATTTTATTGTAGTTCTTCATCTTAAAGTCACTATAAGAACTTCAACAATGAGCTTTGCTCATATCTAATAGAAAGTTTAGGGCGGTCCCTAGCACCGGTTTGGGTGGAATTCATTACTAGATGTCGAGCAACGCTACATCCATGGCTTTACTCATGGATGTGGGATTGTCAAGAAAAACAAAGCTCGCAAAGTGTTCTTACAATCGCTCTCATCCGTTGCCAAACAAAGAAAAGTCGATCACAACATTTAAAGACGTTCTCTTTAAAATCGACCAGTTTGGTAATCAGTACTTCCCTGTAGACTACTTTTGGATTATGGCTTCCCGTGTAAGCTGCTGATGAGAGGTTACTCCTTGAAACACGTGTACAACATAACGAATTTTCCTGTTTATTATTCAATTTGGGTATTTTTGTATTTTGAAACCATTGGGCCGATGACACTGCTGGTCGACCAGAGGTCCCAAGGGTATTCGCCAGCCCAATAGTCGAACTTGTCTGACATGCAAAGTTTACCTTTCGTTTTGTAGAAATTTACTGTTTCTATCAAAATTCTAAACACTTAAAATACTAAGGTTTCATTGTGTGTATGGCATTCAGTGAATGTCCTTATTACTCGAGTTGGTCTCCTTTTTCAATATTTTTTAGTAATGATTACTTCCCTGTAAACTACTTTCGGATTATGGCTTCCCGTGTTACTTGAATTTAAAGCTGCTGATGAGTGGTTACTTCTTGAAATACGTATGCAGCATACCAAAATTTATTGTTTATTATGCATTTTGGGTATTTTTGCATATTACGCGTCATTACTAAATACTATATCAAAACACTATGAAAACAAAAGCAAAAATACGATAAAATAGCCGAACGAGTTCTAAATATATTTGCCCTTCAAACGCTTGAAGAAAATTTCATTAATAGAATAAACGACTCTGTTAGTTAACACTGTTATAATAAATTCACCCTACATGCACATAAAGTGAACAAATCATTATAGATGAAACCAACATACCTGTACAGTTTTTCTGTAGTGTCAGTGAAAGTGGCAAAATATACAACGATAATAGGAAAGTTACCAATACAAGACTTTTAATTGCTGAAATCATAGACCATAAATAATAAAAAGTAAGTGTAACAAGTCAATTGGATAATATAAAACATACCCCTTTTGAAATTATCATACAATACACTTATTTCAATATGTTTAAGCAAATATTTCCCTCATTCTTGATAACCATATTTTTTAATTTTCAAACAAGGGAATATTTAAAAGTATGCTAAACTCTTAAACTTATTGTTTATTGCTTTGATAGACATTATCCCTCGAGGAAGGGATTTCCATTGTTCATTGCAATGTTTAATATTTTTACATCTAATATACAGTTCCCTTTTAACCGTTCTAAAACTTTACTATTTTTCTTTGGAAATTATTTTGCAAAACAGCTTCACACTCTTAACTTTTCGATATATATAACAAATGATGAAAATGTAATCTATTTTAGAAATTCTAATCAAAGAATTGTTTTATATTTGCCCACTTTGAGAGAAATCCATGTCATTTCACCCTAATCTTATCAAGTAAAGGTTCATCTAAAATCATGCAAAATTTAATAGGTCCATACAATTTGCAGGCCATGAACATTAAATATTGTTTTGAGGAAACCTTAAATAAAAACTCTAAAATATTTTTTGCATTATTCCTGTTTGGGAAAATTGAGAAATAAAATGACTATATATCTTGAACAAATAAGCCACTTCGTAGTTTCGTCAACTTCCGCTTTATGGTGAAATCGGCCTGATGCATTATTGGAAGGATGGAAGCAAAACAGCAGACGAAGTGGAAGAGAGGGCAGATGGATTTCTCGTAAATTGTGCAATTGTGTAAAACAAATCATTGGAGACATTTCCTTTACGGAACATGTCATTATCGGATCTAACATTTAATGGAGAAAATGTAGTTCCCGTGTGAGTTATATACTTGAACTAGCTTAAAACATTGTGTAAAAATGGCGACTTTTTGACCTTGATGACATAAAACACGTTAAATTTGCTCATTTACCTTACGTAAAATTTATGACAGCTTGTTATATTACCCCAATGTGCTTATCGCTATAGTCATATGATTATTTTTTGTATCATAGTGATTAAAACCTCGAAAAAAATCAAAGGGAAAGATGGATGGCTACCGGTCCAACACTGCCATGTTATGCCTTATGGTCTTACTCCTTGAAGTGTGACGACCGGGAAGGAAAATCTGTTTTGATATAATGCTAGATTTGCAAAATTAAAAGAAGAAAAACAACATATGTCACATATGGCTGATCAGATGGTGCGAGTTGGGCCCTGATATTATAAAAAGTTCAGATCCTCAACCCATTATTCTGTAAACCCTAAAACTACTGTAACAACCAAAAGTTTGGCAAATTTTAGTGCTGGGCTACTGGTACACAGATTGGAGCTTATTCTAAATTTTAGGGGTCTAGCTTGGGTCACTTGTTCACTGCTAATATCTACCCTTAGAGCTCAAGGAGAATAGACTGAATTGAGCCACCCAAATATTTTTCAATTATTCAATGATATGTCTTTTAAAAATATATACAGTATAATTCTAATTTTGGTCAGTTTGTTTTGGTATACATAGACTAAGTCTAAATAACACTGGATTTACTCCATGTGCATTTTAATTTCACATGTGTAGTAGTTCATTACGTATACCAGAATTATGGTTAAATCATTTTTTATATATCTGATATGTAAAAGATATATCTCAGTAATCATGGCAATGTATAAATCATACAGGGTTTTGTTGTAAACAAAATTCAAACTTTATTTGAAAAGTTCTGACAAAAAATTATTTTGATAATCTATCATTTATACCATTACATAAATTTATAATTTTTTGATAACTTTGTATATTTACAGGTATTTCTACTGCTTTGTTTGATTACCACAACCCCCCCCCCCCCCCAATTACAAATAGTGAATCAAATACTCATGTCAACATATTCTTTTTTTAGGTAGAGTTGACAAGTAATTTCTGTTCATACTTGTCCCTAAATATGTCAGATAAAAATTTTAGGATTAAAGTGTCTTAGGTTAAAACTCAAGATATGAAAAGTGTGCTTAAATAAGTGACAAGTATGCTTAATTTACAGCCAAGTTTACTTCAGCAAAATAAGTCAACTAAAAATGTGACAAGTAGACCTAAGTGGCATACCTACATTAATTTAGTGACAAGAAGACTTGTGATGAGGCACAGATTATGGAAATGGAAATCCATTCAATTCAAATTATTTTCAGTAATGTGCTCAAATATGTTTTGTGGTATCATGTGTATGTACTCCATCACCTATCATACAATAATTAGATAAGGGGCAGATATAATTATGCAACCTTAGTCAATTTTATCAAATACCTGAGAACAATTTTGACTTCATCAGTTTTGTGCCAGAATTGTTATTTATTTAGTATTGTTGTTTTGAAAAACTTAAATTTTGAAGGATTGTTTATTGTTGTCAGTATCCTTTTTTGGAAAGGCAAACACAGTCTACAAATATCTTGGTTAATTTGTATCTGGTTAGGAATGAGACCATGAAGTAAATTGTAACTCTTGAGAGATATTGGCAAATATGATATGCCTGCAGATGAAAAGTAAAGATATATAACACCTAAATGTGGTAGGTACTCTTTGAATTTCATCTGTACATGGGTTTTGACTGTTGTTTAGGGATCTTACATATGTGGTTCCAAATTGTGGTCCATATTTGGGCTCCAATAAATACTTTTAATTTTTTTGTTTGGGGGTAAATATTCTTGCTATTTTTTGGTTGAAGTATACTGAGATTTGTGTTTGGGAACTTTAAGAATTTTTTTGCATAATATTACAATCAGATTTGCTGTATATAAACCATTATAAGTGCAATTTCTTCTTTAATTATGCATTTATTAATTTGTATTCTATCATTTTCAGAAAAAAATAACCAAAACATATTTAAAATATGCGTGGTATATGGAATTTTAGAGAAGTTTTAATTCTGAATTTTTAAGACTGATATATTTTGGACAGATTTGGCAACATCCAGCAGTAGCGGATCCAGACTTTCTGCTAAGGTGGAGGCCAACCCAAAATTTTTCCATAAGGGGGGCCCGGACCCAATTTTTTTTTAAAAACCCCTAGAAATTTTAAATATTTTCCAACCTAAAGGGGGGCCCGGGCGGATCAACTGAACTTGGCGGCTACAATTCAGCAATTATTGTACAATCCTTGTATACAAGAATTGTAGTTGCCAACTTAAAATTAAAAATTTGTATTATTTCTACATTTTTGTCAATTTTGACAATTTTTGAAGCAAAAAAATTCAAATTGGAGACATGGACAACAAAACTTAGCTAAGGCTCAGCTTGGGTTGTGTTTGGAAAAGAATGAAAGGATTACATTTATAGTGTTAAAATAGGAATATTGAAATAATTATTGAAATTGAATGATGATTATTTGTATGAAAAAGGGTGGAAGGGTATATCAAAATAACTAAATACCGAAGTTACTGTGAATTTAATTTCTGCATATGCGCATTTCGACAACTTATGCCTCTTCAGTGCAGATAAAATCTAAATGTTTGGAAGACCATTAACTCGATAAATTATTTCGCTTAACAGTTCATTTTTTTAACATTTCGGTAGCCCTGAACAGGGCTGCTGTAATGATTCATTCATTCCCTTGAACGTTTGTGTTTAACAAATATGTATGCTATTATTTAATATTTATTAAAAAAACATTCCAAAGCATTCGCAACTGTACTTTGTGCATTTAATTTTCATATTTCAAGAACTTATAGTGAGTTTGTTTATTAAAAATGTGAATCACACCGTGCAGTTCTAATCCATAATCCTTTACAACAACATTACTCTTAAGCAAACAAGCTGTCATAATCAGGCAAGTTTTCAAATGAAGCCATGTCATTAAAAAATTAACAGAAACACAAATACACTTTCAAAAATGTGTATTTTATAGAAAAATACTATCTTTTTCATATATTTAGTCAATATATCAAAAAATACTATTTTCCAAAAATCTTGAAAAAATACAATCCTTTTGTATAAGTATTGTCGAAAATCCTTGTATTTGCAGCCGCCAAGTTCAGTTGATCCGCCCGGGCCCACCCGGCCCCCTAAATCCGCCACTGTCCAGCCCATTTTTGACATTTAGAAATGTGTTTTTGTCCCGAATTGTTGTGTCAAGTCTATTTCTAGACTGGTGTGCCATGCCTCGAGTATATGACAGACACATCCCAACAAAATATTCTATGTGTCCTGCCACATATTTGGTGATGCCCGGGTGAATATCTTCTGCTGTCATGCGGCCACAGACAGTTAACCCAGTTAATATACATCAAGTTATAGTAAACTTGCGTATACCGCTTTGGTATTTTTGTATCCTTTGAGGTAGTGGCTTCATGTTTGTTCCGTAAGAAAACTCTCCGTTATTGAGCTTGTTGTTTTGATTATTTTAAGCCAAGGTATATCGTTAGGTCGCATAGCCTCCCCCTTTTCGCCGTTTGGTTTTGCATCAACCACGGTCCCTACACGGTTGCCGTCGAATGTCTCAAGGTGCAGACACATATTTTAATTGTCTGTCATCACCATTTTATTATTGTAAATGAAAAATTCACAATTTATCGACCCAAACACGTTTCTGTACCAACGTTTCCATATGCAGACAACGCAATATTTTGCTTCCGTAACCTTTGGCCTAAAAAAATTACCTCCGCAATGGAGAGCGCGCGTCTGCGCAGTGTGAAACTCCGAACTCGCTTATGGAGAAGAAATATTCCATATTTTTCATTAGTTAATTAAGAAATATTCCATCGAAGGTATATGGTTATTGTCATTTAACCATGGACTGGGCATTTATATTCGAACATCCCAGAGCGTTAGCAAGGCGTTAAATAACAAAATACCGAAGTCACTGTGAATTTATATTCCGCATATGCGCACCTCGACAACCAACGTCTCCCCAGTGCAGACAAAATCAAAACATCTGGAAATCCACAAACCGAAACATGTGCAAAAGCCGACATAGAACGAATAACCAACAGGATTTAAAAAGGTCCAGCCCATTGTTAAATGACAATAACCATATACTTTCCATGAACTATTTCGATTTTAATATGACAGAAATGGAATTTCCCGTCACTATTTCTGTCTGTGTCTATGACTTTACAATACACAATATGACGTTTTCCAACAGATGCAAGTTCAATATCCGAAAAGCAGAACATTATACACTTTCATGTCTGAATGGCATGGTTTTAAAATTTCTTATAGGAAAAAATCTTAACCTTGATTTCCTTCATAAACTAAGACGGACACAATCAAAAACATGGTTCTTTTCACTTTTACTCCGATACCATTTGTATCAGGTCAATGAGTACCAAAATGGGTGACGAATCTCAAGTGCCATGTTAGAATGCTAAGTAAAATCACTATAGTATTTCATATCAAAATTTCTTTAATTTTTTATATTACTTTCAGAGGTCAAATCGTCATTTATTAGAGACTACCGTAAGCATATATGTCGAGCAAAACTCTTGCGAAATCTTTGGACTTATCACTTGAATGCATAATTGCATGATTCTAAACTTAATGACTTTCAGCTTTTGTATTTGTTAATACTTAGAGTAAGTGTTATGAGATCAAACGTTTCAACTTTAAAGTGTGGCATAAACTCATCTTCTAGAGCATTTGGCCACATCAATCGATATGAATTTATTAACCTTTTTATCTTTTAACTGATAACTAAATACCGAAGTAACTGTGAATTTATTTTCTGCATATGCGCATTTCGACAACTTATGTCTCTTCAGTGCAGATAAAATCTAAACGTTTGGAAGACCATAAAATCAAATATGTTGAAAAACTGATAGAGAACAAATACCCAAAATGATCTAAATGTAAAACCAAACAAAGCTAAGGACAGAGCGTTGCGTGAGGGAGATACTCCTTACTTTTCAACAAAATTTACAAAAATTTAGATATTGCAAGGTTCGAAATAAAATCGGCTTTCGGGTCAGCACCGAAGTACTGACTACTGGGCTGGTGAATACCCTCGGGGACTAACAGTCCACCAGCAGAGGCATCGACCAAGTGGTAACAAATAACTAAATACCGAAGTAACTATGAATTTATTTTCTGCATATGCGCATTTCGACAACTTATGTCTCTTCAGTGCAGATAAAATCTAAACGTTTGGAAGACCATAAAATCAAATATGTTGAAAAACTGATAGAGAACAAATACCCAAAATGATCTAAATGTAAAACCAAACTAAGCTTAGGACAGAACTTTGCATGAGGGAGATACTCCTTACTTTTCAACAAAATTTACAAAAATTTAGATATTGCAAGGTTCGAAATAAAATCGGCTTTCGGGTCAGCACCGAAGTACTGACTACTGGGCTGGTGAATACCCTCGGGGACTAACAGTCCACCAGCAGAGGCATCGACCAAGTGGTAACAAATAACTAAATACCGAAGTAACTATGAATTTATTTTCTGCATATGCGCATTTCGACAACTTATGTCTCTTCAGTGCAGATAAAATCTAAACGTTTGGAAGACCATAAAATCAAATATGTTGAAAAACTGATAGGGAACAAATACCCAAAATGATCTAAATGTAAAACCAAACTAAGCTAAGGACAGAGCTTTGCGTGAGGGAGATACTCCTTACTTTTCAACAAAATTTACAAAAATTTAGATATTGCAAGGTTCGAAATAAAATCGGCTTTCGGGTCAGCACCGAAGTACTGACTACTGGGCTGGTGAATACCCTCGGGGACTAACAGTCCACCAGCAGAGGCATCGACCCAGTGGTAACAAATAACTAAATACCGAAGTAACTGTGAATTTATTTTCCGCATATGCGCATTTCGACAACTAATGTCTCTTCAGTGCAGATAAAATCTAAACGTTTGGAAGACCATAAAATCAAATATGTTGAAAAACTGATAGAGAACAAATACCCCAAATGATCTAAATGTAAAACCAAACTAAGCTAAGGACTGAATGCGGTTATTATTCTGACCAATGAAAAAATAATTGGGTACGATGAGCTGTTTCTGGCAATTCTAAGGTGGTAAATGGGAATCCATCATTCAATTTCCAACCAAAACTTGGAAATTAAAGAACTTCAACACATATAAATTATATTAAAATTTTATAAAAAATTATTTTTTTCACAAAGTCGTAATATTACTTAATGCTTAATGTCAAGTAGAGAGAATTGCCTCCATCGCCAAATATCTGACTTTCATTTACTTCATTGCAGCCAAACCTGTCTTATGTGACCTGAAAAGAGGTCACATTGGACATGTGGTCACTTAATACGGGTTAAATCAATATAAAAATTACCACATTTTTATAAAGAAAACTTGTTCACATATAACAGGAAGTCATTTAATAGCTTCGGTATTTAGTTATTTAATACAGGTGGCCACTAAGGCAGGTTTGACTTTGATCTCAGTTGTCAATTAATAATGACTTCATAAGGAAATGCGCATATGCAGAATTTAAATTCACAGTATCTTCGGTATTTAGCAATTTGTTACCATAGGGTTGATGACACTGCTGGCGGACTGTTAGTCCCCGAGGGTATTCCCAAGCCCAGTAGTCAGTGCTTTGGTGCTGCCCCGAAAGCCGATTCTATTTGGAACCTTACAATATCTAAATTCTTGTAAATTTTGTTAAAAATTAATGAGTATCTCCCTCATGCAAAGCTCTGTCCTTAGCTGATTTTGGCTTTCCATTTAAATCATATTGGTTAATTGTTCTCTATCAGTTTTTAAAAATCTTTGAGTTTATGGTTGTCGAAATGCGCAAATGCAGAATTTAAATTCACAGTAACTTCGGTATTTAGTTATTTGTAAGGCTTTGAAAACAAGGACAAATTCGGTAATTTCCAACAACACTTAAAACAATATATACTGAACTCTGGGAAGATGATGACTGTTAAGCTTTCAAATCAAATGACTTATTTTTTAACATTTTTACCAGAGATACACTTTAACTACCCATTGTCCTAAAAAATATAAAGACCACTGTTTAATTAAGAGAGATATTCATTCAGATAACGATTATAAAAGTTTTCACGAGAAGGGAATCTAATTCGCAGAAAAGTTTAAAAAATGTGACATTTGATAGTTGTCAATAAATTATGACTTCATAAGGAAAATGCCCAGAAAAGAACATTCCGGCTTGAAAATCAAGTCAGTTCCGCACTCGACTAGTGTTTCGCGAGATGCGCTAATCGTATGCGCTGTGTAATAGTGTTGATTGACATTGATTTATGCAGCATGCGAATAAATTTCATGAGCTAAGTAGTAGACAGTACTGTACGCAGGATCAAATATTTTTTTAACTTAGTATTCAAATCATTCCATGATAAAAAGTAGACATCTGGCATCGCCTGACCAATTATTTTGTTTACCCAAATTGAATTTTGTAGTATAATGACATTAAAGGTCAAGTCCCGAATTGCAATTCGGTATATTGTTTTTAATACAGGAACGGTCATGTTTATGATCATTTCTATTTTTATTACAATATATAGAACTGAATCATCGGGATGGTAAAAACCAATATATCAAACGTGTATGAGGCAAGATTTAAGATCGGGATATCTTTTAAGATGCCAGGTTGTTTGTGATGTTTCGTTGTTGTTATCTTGAATGTGCCGACATTCACTCTTTTATAAAGCTAGGTTTCGTGAAGTGCACTTATAGTTTTGAAAATCCGTTAAGGATTTAGTCATGGTGTTTTATGGTAGCCTGGACTAAATGAAACTCAGATTTCAATGATTATATAGTAAAACTATAATTAAACTATAATATTTTCAAGTAGCAAGAGAATACAGACAAACTGTCATTTAATATTCAAGATGTACAACAAATACATACCACAAACACGTAAGCTGGCTGACGACAAAGAACAACATAGAAGAAACTGTTTTAGCCGATCTACAGTACTTTCGGATAAGCAGTTCAGGCATTTTCTTTGACTGACTGAAATAAGTAAAAATAGTGATATAAACAACATGATGTTGCAATTTGGAAATTGTGAGACCAATAACCCGTTTGGTATACAAACATTCCCTATAGTTCTTTTCAATTCCGAACAGGATAAATTTCCATGCTTTTTTCTGTTTAAAGGGCAACGGTTGCTATTTTGAAATTTTTAGAGTAGGAACGATGCAATTGCTATAAACCTTCTTTTAAAAAAAAAAATTTCGTTCAACTCTGAATATTGTACTGCACTGCCTCTATTTAACGTGTAGGAAATAGGACATGGGCTGAAATCACTTTCCGTGCACCCCCACCCCACACACACTTATGATCCAGACCGATTTTGTTCAGTCCTTTCATATCCCTTCTTTAAAATAAAACATGTTAACACGAATATAACCTGCACGCATAGACAGTATAGGGCCACTTTTATAGTACACCACACAAAATTCTTGTATGTTAGTTTTATTCTTAATTTTATTTTTTAAGCTCCCTAATTTTTATGTAGGTAGGTTAGATGTACTGAAAGTTGGTATCAAATTGAAGCTTATTTAATATACTTTACAATGAACACAAGTTTGGGCACATTACGCTATTTTTGTGATCTGGGGATGCAAAAAATATACCCCTCCCCCTGCCAAAAATAGCGAAAATGACGATTTTTAAGCTTTCAATTCCTTTCAGATAAATAAATCTTATCGTTTGATCTAGTTTTTATGCCTAATTTATCAGTTGAAAAATAAGACCATTAAAGTCCTTAAAATTTTGATTTTCGGTATAAAATGTTTGAAAAATCGAAATTTTCGGAATTTAGATATTTTCACAATTTCGTCTTTCTTACTTCTCGATCGTATAAATTTGAATATATATCTAATAATTGCCAATGCAATAATGATTTATGATATGTAAGCAACAAATTACGTGAAAAAATGTTAGAGTCAGCCTTATTGTCGGATCAGAAATGCCAAAATTAGTACCCCTCCCCCTTAGAATTAAGAGAAAATTTAAAATATTCAGGCTCTAAATGATAAAAAGATAATGTCTAATGCAAACTATTGTGTGTATTTCACTAAAGCTGGCACGCAGAAGCCCATTTAAGTAGATTCAAGTTTTTTAAGGGGTCTTTTTTTGGCCCTTCTGCTCGAAATTTTATGAAAAATGGGAATTTTCCGTTTTTCAGAATTATTGCTAGTTTGACTTAGCGATGTAAAAACTTCACGAATTTGGTAACTTACGTAAAAACTGTTGATAGAATATTGTTTCACTATATCTAAGCTATTAAAAAGTATGCTTTTAAACATTTTAGACTAACTAAACACTCATAAATT